>PVJL010018654.1:0-15464 GCA_004026885.1 Lyroderma lyra | reverse complement strand
TTTGCTAATATTTTGTTCAGAATTTCTGCATCTGTGTTCATCAGAGATATTGGTCTATAGTTTTCTTTTTTTGTGTTGTCTTTGCCAGGCTTTGGTATTAGAGTAATGTTGGCCTCATAGAATGAGTTAGGAAGTATTGCTTCCTCTTCAATTTTTTGGAAGAGTCTGAGGAGGATAGGCGTTAATTCTTCTTTGAATGCTTGGTAGAACTCGGTGAAACCATCTGGTCAAGGGCTTTTGCCTTTAGGGAGATTATGTATAGTCATTTCAATCTCATTGCTATTGATTGTTCTATTTAGATTATCCATTTCTTCTTGGATCCGTCTTGGTAGGCTATAAGTTTCTAGAAACTTGTCCATTTCTTCTAGGTTGTTAAATTTTGTGGCATAAAGTCCTTCATAATATTTTCTTATAATCCTTTGTATTTCTGTGGTATCAGTGGTCATTTCTCCCCTTTCATTTCAAATTTGGATATTTGTGTCCTTCTCTTTCATCCTTTGATTAGTCTCGCCAGGGGTTTGTCAATTTTGTTGATTTTCTCGAAGAACCAGCTCTTCGTCATATTAATTTTTTCTATTGTCTTTCTGTTCTCTAATTGGTTTAGCTCTGCTTTAATTTTTATTATTTCTTTCCTTCTGCTGACTTTGGGTTTTGTCTGGTCTTCTTTTTCTAGTTCTTTAAGATGGGATGCTAAGATATTTGCTTGTGATTTTTCTTGTTTCTTAAGGTAAGCCTGTAATGATATAAGTTTCCCTGTTATTACCGCTTTTGCTGTGTCCCAATAATTCTGATACGTTGTATTTTCATTGTCATTAGTTTCTATATATTTTTTGATCTCATCTTTTATTTGTTCTTTTATCCAGTCCTTTTTTAATAAGCTGTTGTTTAATCTCCATGCATATGTGGTTGTTTCTGCTTTCCTTTTACAGTTGATGTCCAATTTCAAAGCTTTGTGGTCTGAGAATACACTTGGTATGATTTTGATCTTCTTGAATTTGCTGAGGCTACTTTTGTGTCCCAGCATGTGGTCTATTCTTAAGAATGTTCCATGCGTACTAGAAAAGAAGTTGTAGTCTCTTTTTGCTGGATGAAGTGTCCTGTAAATGTCAATTATGTGTCATTTAGAGTTGATATTTCCTTATTTATTTTCTGTTTGGATGATCTGTCCATGGCTGTTAGCAGGGTGTTTAAGTCCCCCACTATGATTGTGTATTCATCAGTTTCTCCTTTCAAGTCTGTTAGTAATTTCTTTGTGTATTTTGGTGCATTCTGGTTGGGAGCATATATGTTGATTAGTGTCAACTGTTCTTGTTGTTGCATTGTGCCTTTTATCATTATGTAATGAACTTCTTTGTCTTTTATTTTCTTTTTTAATTTGAAGTTTATATCATCAGATATCAGTATGGCCACTCCTGCTTTTCTCTGGTTACCATTTGCTTGGAGTATTGTATCCCATCCTTTCACTTGGAGTCTGTGTTTGTCCTTATAGCTGAGGTGTGTTTCCTGGAAACAGCATATGGATGCATTCTGTTTTTTAATCCAGTCTGCTACGCTGTGTCTTTTTATTGGTGAGTTCAGTTATTAACATTTAGAGTGATGATCGATATGTGAGGATTTCCTGTGTCCATTACTTATTGCTTTCTTTGTTTTTGTTTGTTTGTTTGTTTGTTTGTTTTTGTTTCTTTCTTGTTGCCCCAACTTTGTTCCACTTTTCCTGATGATTTTTTCAGGCTGAAGAGCCTCCTTCAGTATTTCTTGGAGTGTTGGCCTCATGCTGGCAAATTCCTTCAGCTTCTGTGTGTCTGAGAAGGTCTTTATTCCACCTTCATATCTGAAAGATAATTTTGCTGGATAATTTATTCTTGCCTGGAAGTTTCTCTCTTTTAAATTTTTCGAAGATTGGATTCCATTCTCTCCTGTCTTGTAGAGTTTCTGCTGAGAAATCTGATGCCAGCCTGATGGGTTTTTCTCTAAAGGTTACAGTTCTTTTTTTCCCTGGCTGCCTTGAGAATTGTCTTTTTGTCTTTAGTTTTGGACATCTTTAGTACCATGTGTCTTGGAGAAGATCTGTTGGGGTCCAGGTATCTGGGGGACCTGTTTTCTTCTTGAACTTGGGGTTCCAGATCTTTCCATAGGTTTGCAAATTTCTCATCTATGATTTGTTTGAGTATGCTCTGTGTAGATTGCTCTGCCCCCTCTTCTATTCCTATTATCCTGATGTTGTTTTTTCTCATGGAGTTGGATATTTCTTGCAGAGTTCTTTCAATCCTTTTGGTTCTATATTCCCTCTCTTCCTCTTTCTGAGCTGTTTCCATATTCTGATCTTCAATATCACCAATTCTTCCCTCCATCTGGTTGGTCCTGTTTCCTATGGCAGTTATTGCATTTCTCACTTCTTTTATGGTATTATTTATTTCTCTTATTTCCATCTCATTCGTTCTTAATTTTGAATTTCTTCGTTAAATTGTTCTTTTTGTTCACATAGTTCCTTTTTTATGTAGTTTATATCCTTTTTTATATTATTTATCTCAGCTATGGTGTTCTGCTAATAGGGTTTCATTTCTCTCACAACCTTTAGAATGGCTGCTTTAAATTCTCCGTCACTTAAATCCGACCCTTCCAGTTGTAACAAGCTGTCTTCTGGGTAACTTTCATGTTCTTTCTGAGGAGTTTTAGTTTTTAAGGAATTCATCCTCTACGCTGGGTTCTTCCTCTTTGACATGAGGACTTTATGTTCAGTGCCTAGATTATTGCTTTTGTGGTGTCTTGCTGTAGGGCAGACACTAGGTGGTGCTGGGGGTCAAGTTTTGGGGTAGAGGGGGCTGTTTGTTTCTTGTTTCTAATCTGCTACTGCGTTTGGAGGCTATGCACATATATCCTGGGGAGAGGCCAACAAAAGGCGCTCCAAAGGTGGCTCTGCCTTCTGCCCTTTGCTGGGGAAGCTGTTTCCAAGCTTGTTTCTGCTGGCTAGGGTGAATGCTATTAAATCAGTCTTTCTTCCTAGCCCTGATTCAGCATCTGGCAGTCTACGGGCTCACACTGCTTTCAGAACCCTGAGGTGCATGAGGACGACCACGCTTCATAAGTCCAAAGCTGTGGGTCTGGCCTGAGATAGTAGGGTCGCCTTTGCAGCAGGCTGGGAACAGGAAATGCAGCCCTGTGTAGGTCTCCGAGGAGCTTAGATCTGGGGTGTCATCTTTGCAGTTCAGAGTCCTAGCTCAGCCCTTCTACCACTCAAAAGTTCCAGAGGCTGTCTCCCAAACTCCATCCCCTGTATGCAGCTCCAAAGCCCAGCTTCCCGGTTTCTCCCCTCCCCCAAACTGCCCCGCTCCAAATAGTCAGCAGGGATGGTGTCCTGTTGTAGCCTGTCTCTGATCCCTTTTCTCTCCCCGACTCGCCCCTTCTCTCCAACCTTCAGGTGTTTAGTTGCGATTTGTGGATTTCTCAACAGCCGTTTTCTTACTCAGGGTCCTCTTTCTTAGCTCCTGGACGGCTGTTCAATTGTGTTTTCTGGGGAGGCTTTAGGGATCTCCTCTCCAGCCGCCATCTTGCCTTCTTCCTCAACCTTATTGTTCTTGCCTGGGCAGGTGTTTTGTGAACAGAATAACTTCTCACTCACCTTCTGTTAGTTAAAATGATGTGTTGAGAATCATCTCTACACTTCTCATTGTAAAGGCAATGCGTTAGAATGTTGCTTCCACATTGTATTGATGAAGAGTTGTTGTGTTAAAAATAAGAACACAGACCATTTTACTAAAGAGATATTGTATAGGGAGAAATACCCCTGATTTTATTTTATAGAAATACTGTGTGGCAGAATACCTTAGTCTTAAACTTAAGAAAAATAATTTGTAAATGAACTCTTTCAGGTATTTTTTTGAAAGAAAAAAATGTGAAATGAGCTCAATTTCAGAATTTGTCACTGACAAAATGGTGTGTGGAAAGGGCAATTGCTAATATTTTTCCTGAAGAATTGGCATTGTGAGGATATCCACAGACATTTCCATGGAGAACAATTTTGTAAGAAGGACATCCTTAGACTTTTACCAAATGTAGCAATATGTAAAAAAAAAATGCAATAAAATGTTCTTTTGGAATAAGAAACATGTGGAAAGAAATTTTTCAGACCTTCTTAACAGGAATGCAATATAGGAAAAACACAGTAACAGACCACATTTGATAAGTGGTGTGAAAAATAAAAATGACCTCTCCTAAAAAAGGTGTGTGAAAAATAGTCTGAGACTTTGCACAGGTTTTGTGTGAAAAATTACTTTAAAATGTTCTGTTTGATGAAAGCATTTCTGGGAAGAATGCTGTTAGTATTTCTCCCTCAGAAGACAGTTTTTGGAGAGGACACACACAAACATTTTTTTGGAGCAATGGTATATGGAGGTGATTGATTAGACCCTTCTGTTTGTATAAATGGTGTGTACAAAACAATGCTCAAACAGATTTATACTGGGAAGGTAATTTTTGAGAAGAACTCTCCTTAGACATTCTCCCTGAGGAAACAGTGTGAGAAGAGATGCACCCAGTAGTTTTCTCTGGTAAATGAAAAAATTGTTGTAATAACATCTCTTTAAGTAAATAGTTGTTTGGGAAGTGCCTGAAAACTTTTTCTACAGAGATTTTGATTCTAAAAAATACCCCCAAGAGAGACTACTTGGAATAATACTGTGTGAAGATGACCCATTCAGACTTTTATAAAAAGCAGTGTGTCAGAAGTTGCCCTTTGACTTTTTTAAAACAATGCTGTTTAGACAGGAAACTCCAGACAGCCTTAGGAAAAATTAAACAGTAATCCAAAGTTCCTCCAGAGATGATGAGAACCTTCCAGCTTTTTCAACAATGAAGAGGCCCTTGCTTACTTAAGAAAATAATGAAAAAGAACCAGAGACATTAAAAAGTATTGAAAGAAAAGAATCCCAGTTTATAGCTCAGTAGGTGCTAAACATCATAGCATTCATATTCCTTGGTTGCATTTATCTACTGTACACTGTGTACCAACTTTACTAATTGAAATGATACAGGGTACAATGCATTTTACATCAATATATAATTAGCATTTTGACTACAAGCTTGGTTTAATGTTTCACTGATTCTTTACAGTACTGTTCAGTTATTCGAAGAGCACTGGGTCGATAACAAATCAGATTTTGTAGAGTTTGAAAAGTGTAAACGACAATTTATTGAAATGTTAGAGAAAGAACTCAGGTCAAGTGTGTACCTTTTAAAGAACAGAATTCTAAACACTTAACTGAAATGTTTCCAGCCATTTTTTGTTTTTCAAATTTTATTGATGACAGGCATACACAAATGTTGAGAGAGAGACAGAAAAGGGTGGGGGGAGAGAAATACAATGAATACGTCATTGAAAGGAGTCATTATTGCACATATTTGGTTACCAAAACTTAATACACCAGGATAAGCTATGACTTTTAAGAAAATAACTCAGCATGACTACATTCACTAAATGAAACTTTTCTCAGCTTTCATAAATATTGCAGTACAATAGTGTCATTGATTCATTGCTGTGTGACAATCTACTTGTAAATTCTTTGATGAGAACATATCAATCAGTGCCATGGCTGTTTCTAAAAGTAAAGACAACTTCTAGAAGTGCTTGAATTGTCTCCCATCCTCATGAAACAAAATAATATTTCATCAACACTGTGTTGAAGTGAGTGGTGGCATTCTTGTGCAAATTTTATGGCTTCAAGTACAATCAACATCCTTTGTCCAATCACCTTTTTATAGCACCTTTCACCAGGTGATTATTTGTGAATGGACAGTTGGGTACTTTTACTGCAGATTTCCACATATAAAAGAAATCATATAAACAATAGGCATTTGGGCACATGATTGTCAGCTCAGTGTACAATCAGCTCATAAAGCACACATACTTTTTGAAATTGTGTATGAACCATAGGGCCTCAAGTGGTTTTAGTGCTTATTACCATAAAATATATTGGCAAACTCTTCAGCCTAGTTTAATTCCACGTCTACCTCAGGAAGCAGTGGTGGAACACATGGAACAAGATGTATCTACTCAAGTGAGTGACAGAAACACAGAATGACACTGGGCCATTTCAGTAAGAGGCAGTGAGACACCTGAAATGACTCACAGATACATCATAGAGCAGTAGTAATGTACCTGGAATGACATGAGGACACCCTAGTGAGCAACAGTGGAACACCTAAGACAAACAAGAGCAACTCTGGTTATGAGCAATGGTGCACTAGAAATGATGCAATTTTACCCCAGTGAGAAGCAGTGGGAAAGATGAAGCAATATGAAACCACTACAATAAGAACAACAAGACAGAACTATGCTAGTAAGTAACAATGGTACAATTGGAATGACACACAGTTACCCCAGTGAATAAAAGTGGTACATCTGAAATGACACAAAGACACTTACTTGTGTGTCAGTGGATACCTTAAATGATGCAAAACCCCTCTAGTGACTGGAAATAGGACATTTGGGATGATGTCAAGCCACACCAGTGAGGGGGATTAGGACACCTGAGATGACAAAAAGCATTCCAGAGAGCAGCATTAGGTCACCCAGTCTGAAACTGAACAACCCAACTAAGTGGTGATGCGACACCTACGACAATGTAAAGCAAGACATGTGAGCAGCAGTGAGACACCTGGAATGAAACCAAACCACACTGAGAAGCAGTAAGACAAATGGGACAACAAGAAGCCAATCCAGGAGGCACTGGTGGATAATCTTGGATGAACAGAGCCACATCAATGACTGGCAATGGAGTACTTGCAAAGATGCAGAACCACCCAGGGAGGAGCAGTGGAACTCCTGAAATGACATAAAGCTACCCAAGAAAGTGGCAGAAGGACTTCTAGGATGACACAGTTAGTTGCAGTAGAACAAATGAGATGACAGAAAGGCAATAATGGGACACATAACTAATGCAGAACCACCCTAGTGAGTGACAGTGGGGACTCTGAAATGACACAAAGACATTCCATTAAGTGGGAGGAAGACATCTGTGACAATGTAGCACCACTGCAGTGAGTGGCAGTGATACACCAGAAATAACACAGAACCACCTCAGTGAAAGACAGTAGAACATATAAAATGACACAGAGCCATCTAAGTTAGCGTAAGTGAGACATCTCTGACCATTTGAACCCAACACATTGAGCGACAGCTGGACACATACCAAGATTATGCAATGCCACTTCAGTTAGTGACAGCTGAACACCTGAAAAAGGCAGAGCCATTTCAGTTAGCAGAAGTGGTATAACTATAATGATGAGAACTATACCGGTGAATGGCAGAAAAAGACCTGGGATTATACAAAACCACACCAGTATTAGGCAGAGGAACACCTGAGATGACACCAAGCCAACACAGTGAGTAGCAGTGAAACACATGGGATGATGAAGAGTCACCCAAGTAAGCGGCAGTTGGACACTTAAACAAAAGCAGAGTCACTGTAATTGGAACCAGTAGTATACCTAGAATGATCAGAGGTAAACATAGGAGCATCAGTGGCACACCTGGTGATGAAAAACCACACAAGTAAGTGGCAGAGAAACACACAAGGAGACATTGATCCACCCCAGTGAGCGGTAGTGAAACACCCAAGTCCATGCAGAGCTACCTTTGTTAGCCACAGTGGAACACTTCAGAAGACAAGGATCCACAACAATGAGTAGCAGTAGGACACCTGGGATGACAGAGAGTCACTCCAATGAGTGGCAGTGTGACAATTGTACTGACACAGAGCAACCCCAGTGAGCAATAGTGTAACACATGAGTAAAAGCAGAGCAACCCTAGTGAGCAGCACTGGGACACCTGGGATGAAGCAAAGCCCCTTCAGGGAGAGGCCACGAAATACTTGCACATATAGCCACCTAAGTGAGCGGCAGTGTGACACCTTGCACCAAGCAAAGTCATGCATGTGAGGGGCAGTAGGACAATTGAAATGACACAGAACTAGCTGAGACAATACAGGCCACCCAAATGAGTGGCCCTGAAACAGGTGGAATGACAGAAAGCAAACAAAAAAGAGGCATAGGACAACTGGTAGACAAGGATTCGCACCAGTAATCAGCAGTGGGACACCTAAGAAGAGGCACAGCCACTTCAGTGAGCATTAGTGGAAACACCAATAGTGAGCAACAGATGGACACCCAGGAACACGTTAAGTGGCTCTAGTGAGTGGCACTGAAATGCTAAGATGAAACTAATCCACCTCAATGAGCAGCATTGGGATGATGAGTATGATGCAAACTTACACCTGGGAGCTGTTTTTAACTACATGGAATGATACACAGCTAGCCCAAGGAGTGGATGTGAAACACCTGAAACAACACGGAGCCACTTCAGAGAGCAACAGAAATGAAATAACACTAAGTCAATCCATTAAGTGGCAGTGAAACACCTGAAATGACTCAGAGACACCCCAATGAATGGTAGTAGAACTCCAGAGTGCCACTGGGACACATAAGACAATGTAGAACCACCTTAGTGAGCATTAGTTGAATACTTAAGATGGATGAGGTACAGGGATACCATTGATTGGCAGTCTAAGAACTGAAGTGACACAGAGCCACACCTGTGAATGGCAATGTGTTCCTTGGTCGGATACAGAACTACTAAATGCAGCAGTGAAACCACTATGATGACATGGATCATAATCATGAGTGGTAATTCAATATGCAAGCAGCAGTGAAAAACCACAAGAGACATGAAAGCACCCCAGTGAGAAGCAGTGGGACATTTAAGATTATGTGAAGATACCACAGTGGAAGTCTCTAGCATGCCTGAAACAACATAGAGCCATCTAAGTTAGCAGTAGTATGATATTGGGGATCACATGGAAGCACCACAGTTAAAGACAGTGAGACATCAGTAATGATACAGTCACCCAAGTGAGCAGCAGTGGGACACATGGAATGACACAAAGCCACACAAGAAATGAGCAGTGTGATAGCTCAGATCACACTGAGCCGCCCAAGAGAACTGCAATGTGACAACTCGGATCACACAGAGTCAGCTATTTGAGCAGTAGTTGGACACATGGAATCACCTTACCAACCCCAGGAAATAGATGTGAAAAACCTGAGATGACAGAGCCAAATCAGAGAACGGCTGTAAGACACCTGCGATGACAGAAAGCATTACCAGTTAGTGAATGTTAAACACCAAAATTTGCATAGAAAAAAATCCAGAAAATGGCAGTAGGACACATGAGAAGACACATAGCTACCAAAGGAAAAGGCAATTGGACACCTGAGTAATAATGCAGGCATCTCAGTGAGTAAAAGTGGAACACTTGTGAAGTTGCAAAGCCACCAAAAGAAGTCTCAGACAGACCCATAACATTACACAAAGCTACCACTGTAAGCAATATTGGGACACCTGAAATGTGGCAGAGAAAGCCAAGTGAGTAACAGCTAAACACCTGAAGAGAAACAAAGCCACACAAATGAGAGGCTTTTGTATAGCTGAGATGACACTAAGCCTCTAAGGGAGCAAAAGTGAGACACCTGAGACAATGCAAAAAACCACCTCAGTGAACAGCAGTATGACAATTCAGACTGTGCAGAGCCACCCTACTTTATGGTGGCAAAAATATCTGATACATGGAGCCACCCCAGTGAATTTCAAAGGGTCATCACAGATGATGCAGAGCCCCTGAGTGAGTAGCAGTTAAATACTTAAGACAGAAAGCCACTCTATGAGCAACAGAAAAAACACTTAAGATGACACAGACTCACCATAGTAAGTGTCAATAGAATACCTAATATGATGGGAAGCCACTCAAGTAAACAACATTGAGACAGCTCAGACCATGAAAAAGTATAAAAAAGACGGCCTTGGGAAATTTTGGACTCCAAGAAGCCACACCAGTGAGGGAAATTGGAAAACCCTGGATGATGCAAAGCCATTACAGTGAGTGTCAATAAGACACCTGAAAGGAAAGTAATTCATCCTAATGGGTCACAGTAGAATAACTGAAACAACACAGAACCAGCCAATAGAGTAGCAGTGTAACAACTGGAACCAAGCTAAGCACTCAAAATGAGTGGCAGTAAGACACCTGTGACAATGTAGCACCACTGCAGGAAGCAGCTGTGGGACACACGGGATGATGCAGAACATCTCAAATAAACAGATGTGGAAAAACCGAGATGACTCCAATGAGCAGCGGTGGCATACCTTGAACAATCACAACTACTTATGTTAGCAGCAGTGAGACACATGTATTGATGTGGATCCACCCCAGTGAGCAACTATGGTAACCTAAAATGATCCAGAGTTCTTTTAGTGAGTAGTTGTGGTACATATAGGAAGAAGCAGAATGACTTTAGTAAGGGCAGTGGGACACCTGGGACATTGCAGAGTGACCCCAATGATTTGCAGTGGGATACCTTTGAGTCACAAAGCCACCTCAGTGAATGGTGGTGGGACATCTTGGATGATGCAGGACCACCCTAGTTAGTGGCAGTGGAACAACAAAGACGATGTGAAGTCACACCAGTGAGCAGCATTGGGAAACCTGAAACTACACAAAACCACCCAATGTTCTTAGTTCTGTACATGGAATGACACAAAGTTACCCCAGGTAAAAAATTTTAAAATAGAAACACCAGGCACAATACAGAGCCACATAAGTAAGTGGGTATGGGATACCTGCAACAACACAGAGCCACATCAATAAATTACAGTGGAACATCTGAAATGACATCTCAGTGGGTAGCAGTGGAAAATAAGAAATGAGGCAGACCCATCCACGTTAGCAGATGTTGGACACTTGAAATGTTCTTTTGCCATGCCAGGGAGTGGTAGTTGGATACATGAGATAGTGTGGAGCCACCCCAGTTAGTAGCAGTGATAAAGCTCAAATGACACAAAGCTATACAGAAAGTAGAAGTAAAACAAGATGAGAGTGCACCACTTAAGGAAGTGGCATGGGACACCTGGGATGACAGAAATCAACTCCAAAGATTGACAATGGGACACTTGGGCAAGGCATAGCTACCTCAGTGGGACACACTACCACAACACTGAGCAGATGTGGGACACTTAGACCATGTGAAGTCATCCTAGTGAGTATTAATAAGACACTGAAATGAAATAAAGCCACCCCATTGAGCAGCAGTGGAAAAATTGAAGTGATGCAAATCCACCAAAGCTGGTTTTTACCTGGAACAAAACAAACCTACCACAGAGAATGGTGGTTAAACACTTGAGACAACACAGAGCCACCTCTGTGACTATAAGAGAGAAACATGGAATGACACTAAGAATCTTCATTAAGTGGTAGTGGGACACCTGAAGTGACTCAGAGGCACTCCAGTGAGCCAGAATAAGACAACTGGAATGGCACAGTAACTTTTCATATGACAAAATGTTACCTGAGTTAGTGGCAGTGACTATCCTCAGACAACCATTAGCCAGGGCAGTGAGAGGTAGTGGGACACCTTGGTCATCAAGACACCATTTCAGTGAATGGCAGTGGGACACCTGGTGTGATGCAGTTCCAGCTCAGTTAGCATCAGAGTAATAAAACCTAGGAAGATACAGGGTCACAATAGTTTCCTAAATTGGGACACTTCAGGAGATGCAGAGCCACCTCCTGGAGTGGCAGTGTGACACTTGAAAGAAAGCATAGCCACCCCAGTTAGCTTAGTGGTGTGCCTGGCAAAACACAAAGGCACTTCATGTAGCAGAAGTAGGTCATTTATGATAATGCAGAAACACCCTAGCGACTGGCAGTAGAAAACCAGAGATGACACAGAGCTTTCCTGCTTAGCAGCTTTTGGATAATTGGAATGACATTTAGCCACTTAAGTAAGTGTCAAGTGGAAATCTGAGATGACACAAAGTCACCCTATAAGTGGCAGTAGCATACTTGTTAAACAGAAAACCATGAAAGTGTGTGAAAGTTGGTCATTTGAAAAAATAGGTAGCCACCTATGTGAGCAACAGTGTGACACATGGGATGACACAAATCACCCACCTCAGTGAGCAGATGTGGAACATATGAGATGACACTGAGTAACAAAACACAGTGCCAATGAGAGACCTAGAAAGATGTGAAACCATCCCACTGAGCAGCTGTGGGACAGCTAACACTACAGAAACCATCCAAGTGAGTGGCAGTGAAGCAGGTGGAACAAAAAAGAGCCACCACAGTGAGTAGAAAATAAACACCATAGACCTCATGTAGCAACGTTAGTGAATGGCACTGAGTTGCTAAAATGAAAGGAATCCACCTCAGTGAGCAGCAGTGATACAAGGACAATAAAAATTCAAACCAGAAAGTAGTAGTGTTATACCTGGAATGATACACACCAACCTCAAAATACAGTTGTGAAACACCTGAAACAACATACAGCCACCTTAGTAAGCAGAAGAGAGGCAAATAAAATGACACTGAGCTACTCCAGTAAGCAGCAGTTAAATACCTAAAATGACTCAGAGACAATGCAAAGCCATCAAAGTGAAGAGAAGTAGAACAATTCAGAAAATGCAGAGGCACTCCATTGAGTGATAGTGAGAAACCTAGGACAACATGGAGCCAACCCAGTGATTTTCAGCTGGACACCTTAGACAACACAGATCCCCTGAGTGAGCAGCAGTGAAACACCTAGAATGACAGAAAGCCACTCAATCAGTGGCAGCAGAACACCTGAGGTGACACGGAGTCACCTAGGTGAGTGGCAGTGAAACATCTTAAATGACATAGAGCCACCCTAGTGAGCAGCAGTGAGACACATGTGACCACGTGAAGCTATCCCAATGAGCAGCCTTGAGACATTTTGAAGTACAAAGAGCCACCACATTGAGCAGAAGCGGAAAACAGTGGACAATGCAAAGTCATTAAAATAAGTGTTAATAGGGTACCTGAGAAAACACAAAGACATACTAGTAACAGGCAGTAAAATACCTGAAATAACAGAAAGGCAGCTAATTAAGCCTCCTCAGTAAACAGCAGTGAGACACATGTAATGATGCAGAACCACTCCAGTAAGCAGCAATGGGACACATAGGACAATAAGACCAACTCAAGTAAACAGAGGTGGGACAACAAAGAAGATCCCAGTAAGCATCAGTGGTATACCGTGGACTATTAAAAGCACCAATGTTAGGAGCAGTGAGACACATAGAATGGCATGGATTTACTCCAGTAAACCACTATGGGAAACCTTGGACAATACAGAGTTCCCTTAGCAAGTGGCAGAAGTACCTCTCAAAAGAGGCAGAATCACTTTAGAAAGTTGCATTGGGACACCTAAGATGACACTTAGTCACCCAGTGAGTGGCAGTGGAACAAATGGGATAATGCCAAGCCACTTCAGTGAAGCACAATGGGACATCTAGGATGATAAAGATCCATACTTGTGAGCAGTGATAAGACATTTTGGGGCAACACAAGCAAACTACAGGAGGCAGCAATGAGACATGTGAAATGAAGCTGAGTCTCCCCCAAAATCATCAGTCAGTAATTTGTAAAAACACCAAACCGGGAGTTCCCTGATGGTGTAGTAGCTTAAGGCTTCGACGCTGGCGCTGTCAGTGCTGCGGCCTGGGTTCGAATCCCAGTCAGGGAGCTACCCACATACCAAAAAGCAAAAAAAAAACAAAACAAAAAAACCCCAAAAAACAAACAAACAAACAAAAAAACAAAAACTAAAAACCAAAAACAAAAAACAAAAAAAACAAACAAAAACAAAACAAAACAAAAAAACACCAAGCCTCCTCATTGGGAGGCAGTGGGGCACTTGGTTTAATATGGAGTCACTCCCTATAAGCAACATTGAAAGACCTGGGATAACAAGAAGCAAGCTCTGTGAGCGAGAGTGGTACACATAAATCAATGAAGGGCCACATCAATAGCAACAGCAGAACACTTGGAATAGGCAGAGTCACCCTAGTGAGAGGTAGTGTATACCTTAAATGACATAAAGCCACACCAGTAAGTAAATGTTGCATACATGGGAAAATGCAGATTCACCTTAGTGAGTAACAGCAGGATTTCTAACATGACACAGAGCCACCTCAGTTAGTAGCAATGGAATGCCTAAAACAATGTGGAGCAACCCCAGTGAAAGGAAGTTGTACACCTGAAACAACACCCAGTTGTTTTGGTAAGTGGCAGTGAGACACCTGGTATAATGCTGAAAAACTCCAGTGATTTACAGTGGGACCTCCAAAACAACAAAAAGTCACCTCAGTAAGTAGCAGTGGAATACCTAAAATGATAGGGATCCAAAACATTGAGCATATCTGAGACAACTCTGATGACACTGAGACTTTTTAATGAATGGCAATGAGACACATGGGGCAATATGAGGCCACAACAATGAGCAGCCATGAGACAGGTGAAACAACAGAGAACCACCAGAGAAAGCAGCATGAATCACCTGGGACTAGAGGGATCTACCCCAGGAATCAACAATTGGACACCTAAGAGGAGGAACAGTCAACTCAATAAGTGTTGAATTGACTGTTCCTCCTCTTAATGAGAAGCAGAGGGACAACTGAGATCACACACACTGATCCTAATGAGTGGCACTGCGACACAAAAATGAAACAGAAAAACAACAGTGACTGGCATTGAAATAATTGGGATGATGCAAATCTAAACAAACAACATGAAGTCACTCTAGTCAGCAGCAGAGAGAAACATGAAATTACACTGAGCCAATCCAGTAAGCAGAAGTAGGACACCTGAAAATATAGAGACACCACAGTCAGCATCAGTAGGACATGTGGAATGACACAGAGCCACCCTAATGAGCGGCAGTGAAAAACGCACCTCACACCTGTGAGAATGGCTATTATCAACAAGACAAGGAATAACAAGTGCTGGAGAGGATGTGGAGAAAAAGGAACTCTGGTACACTGCTGGTGGGAGTGCAAACTGGTACAACCACTGTGGAAGGCAGTGTGGAGGGTCCTCAGAAAATTGGGAATGGAGCTACCATTTGGGAATGGAGCTACCAATCCCCCTTCTGGGGATCTACCCAAAGAACTTGAAAACCTTTGTCCGCAAAGACTTATGTACCCCAATGTTCATTGCAGCGCTGTTCACAGTGGCCAAAACATGGAAACAACCAAAGTGCCCTGCGACAGATGACTGGATAAAGAAGCTGTGGTACATTTACACAATGGAATATTACTCAGGTATAAGAAAAGATGAAATATTGCCATTTGCAACAAAATGGATGGACCTGGAGATCATCATGCTGAGTGAAATAAGCCAGACAGAAAAAACAAATAACTGCATGATTTCACTCATATGCGGAATATAAAACTGAAAGCAAAGAAAAAAAGAAATGAACAAACAAATAACCCATGGACACAATCAATAGTTTAATGTTTATTTGGGGACGAGTGGGTTAGGGAGGGGAGAAAGGGGAGGGGGTGGGAGAGGAGGGGGGGGAAGCTAAATATAAGGTGATGGAAAGAGAAGTCACA
>PVJL010018653.1:0-15446 GCA_004026885.1 Lyroderma lyra | reverse complement strand
AATTGACTCCCTCATTTCTTTTGCTGTGGATTCGTTGTTTGTATAAAGGAATGCTGTTGATTTTTGTACATTGATTTTGTATCCTGCAACTTTACTATATTCATTAATTGTTTCTAATAGTTTCCTGGTGGAATCTTTGGAATTTTTTATATAAAGGATCATGTCATCCACAAATAGTGACAATTTGACCTCTTCTTTCCCAATTTGAATACCTTTGATTCCTTTGAATACCTTTGCCTGATTGCTGTGGCTAGAACTTCCAGTACTATATTAAATAACAGTGGTGACAGGGGGCATCCCTGTCTTGTTCCTGATTTTAGGGGAATAGGTTTCAGCTTTTCCCCATTCAGTATGATGTTAGCCGAGGGTCTCTCATATATGGCCTTTATTATGTTGAGATACTTTACTTCTATACCTATTGCAATTTTATTAATTGTGTTCTGATTGTTTTTGTAATTTTTCTCTGCTCTTTTCTTATTCTCTTGCTTTCTTGTCTAGTACGTTAATGCCTTTCTATAGTATTATGTTTGTATTCCTTTCTCTTTATTTTTTGTATATCTTTTGTAGATTGTTTAGTTTGTGATTACCATGTGTTTTATAAATGCCAAGCTGTATTAGTAGCAGTTGTGGTTGCTTATGTTCAAATAGTCTAACATTACTACAATTTTTATTCATCTCCTCCACATTTATGTTTTTGTCACTATTTTTACTTCTTTTGGTTGGGTACTCATTAACTTATTGTTGTAATTATGCATTATCTTTCTACTTTTGTCTTTTTAAACTTTCTACTAGCTTTATAGTTGGTTAATCCAATGCTTTTATTAATTTTTGTCTTTATCAGTGAGAATTTTCTTGTTTCCTCTATTTTCTCACTCATATTTGTGACCTTTTGTTTTCTACTAAACGTTTACAATTTTATCTAGTACTGGTTTAGAGTGATAAACTCTTTTAGCTCTTTTTTTTCTAAGAAACTCTTTATCTCTAGTTTCTAACCAGCCTGGCTGGTTAGAATAATCTTGGTTGTAAGTCTTTTGTTTTCATCACCTTAAATATTTTGTGCCTTCTGGCTTGCTAAGTTTCTATTGAGAAGCCAGTTAATGGTCTTAGGAGAGCTTCCTTCTAGGTAACTAACTGGTTTTCATTTCTGCTTTTAAGATTCTCTCTTTGTCTTTAAGCTTTGGGATTTTAATCATGATGTATCTTGATGTGGGCCTTTTTGGGTTTATCATGTTTTGAACTCTCAGTGCTTTCTGGACTTGTATGTATAATTCCTTTACCAGGTTATGAAAGTTTTTAGTCATTTCTTCAGATAGGTTTTCAATCTTTTATTGTCTCTCTTCTCTTTATGGGACACTTATGATACAAGTATTGGTATACTTGATATTGTCCAGAGGTCCCTTAAACTACCCTCATTTAAATAATTTTTATTGTTGTTCTAATTGTGTATTTTCTTCTTACTTGTGTTCCAGATATATGATTTGATCCTCTGCTTCATCTAATATGCTGTAGACCTCCCCCTACTCCCAGTGTTCTCTTCATTTCAGTTATTATATTCTTTAATTTTGTTTTGTAGCTTTTTATGGTTTTCACTTCTATGTTGAAGTTTTCACTGAGTTCATCTGTTCTTCGTCAAAATTCATTGAGCATACTTATAATCAATGTTTTGAACTCTGTATCTGGGAGATTGCATGTTCTGTTCTTTTTCTGAAGTTTCGTTTGATTCTTTCATTTGTGGTATGTTCCATTGCCTCCTCATTTTGTCTCTTTCTCTTTGTTTCTATGTATTAAGTATTAATAGAACCGCTATTTCTCTTAGAGTTGAAAACGTGACTTTAAGTGGAAAGTGTCTTGTCCAGCATGCTGTTACAGTCTCCCTAGTCACCTGAGCGAAGTGCTCCAGGGGTGTCTACTAGGTACTGTTGTAGTTAGACCTGAATTGCTGTTGGCATGTCAATAGGTGGTGTTGACCCTCAAGCTGACTGGCTGTGAGGGCTGGCCATGATGATAGTAGGTGAGGTGTTGTGTAGAATCTGAGCTCACGGAGCAGAAGTTACATTATTGGGGCTCTGGTGCCAACCATGACCACCAGCATTTTGTGTTAATTATACAGCTGGTTAGGTGGTGTTCCATGTGGTCTGAAATTGACCAATTGGTTTCTTTGGTCTGGAGCTTCTTTGAAGGGGTTCCAGTGTGAGCCAAGTTCAGCCACCACTTGTGCTAGAGTTAGGGCTATGTAGTGGGAGGTACACTTATGGCTGGGACTGGCCACTGCTTATGTCAGATTTGGGGATTACCTGATGTAAATTATAATTCAAGTTGAGGCCAGTCAGCAAGTATGCTGTCTTGGGGTTCTTGGTAAGAACTACACTGCGTGCTGAGGCTGGCCACTGCTTATGTAGGCTTTGTGGACCTTTGAGAGAGTCTGCATTGGGAGCCAATGTCTGCCATCACTTGTGAAATGTATCTATCTGAATGTTGGGGAGATTGAAGCATAAGTCTAGGTTCTGAGACATGTCATTTGTGTGGAGAAGCCACTAGAATAGACTCAAGCAAGAGTGCAAGTTGTGTGAGAATGACCAAGTTTGTGTGAATGGTTTTAGCCAGGTTAATGGAGAGAAACATTTTGAGCCCACCTGACTGTGGCCAGCTTGGTGTGAGGAGAACTCAAGAAACATACAATGGCTCTTGCCAGCATTTCTGTCCTCTGAGAGGGTTGCCTTGGACCCTACTCCTCACCCTGAAATTAGTCAACTTAGTTTCTTCCTGTATGTCCTTACTTTTTTATCTGCTATCCTGGTGCTGGAGCTTGGAATGAATGAGTTTGTACACAGGCCTTTAAGAACAGCCTCTCAGTCTCCCATATCCCTTTGTCTTTCTTGGAAGTAATCCCTACTCAATTGTATAGCCAGATGTTATGGGGACTTCTTTTCCCAGTACAGGTACCCCAGGTTGTGGAACCCTGGTGTGGGGCCAGGACCCCTTTGCTCCACAAGGCAAATCTTTGTAGATGAGCTATCCCTCCCATTTTTTAAACTCCACAGCTTGGTTGTGGGACTTGCCTGGTCCATTCTTTCTACCTTTCATACCTGCCTTGCTTGATATGGCTGCTTCTTTACATTCTTAGTTATAGAAATTCTGTTCAGTTAGTTTTTAGGTAGTTCTCAGTGATAATTGTTTGATAATTTAGTTGTCATTTTAATGTAATCAAAGAAGGAGGTCAGCACAGAGTTTACCTACTCCACCATCTTGACTCTATGTTCCTTGAAGAATGTCTTTGATGGGGTTATTAGTAAAACAAACATGGCTGAGGAAAGAATCTCTGACCTTGAGTGTACTGTATTTTGCCATGTATCATGCACACATTTTGCCCAAATTTGTGAGGGAAAAATAAGAATTCACATTATACATGGTTAGTATTAAATCTGTATCTATGAGGTTGGACAATTAATTTCTTGAACTCATCCTAGAAAAAGTGTTACATACTTCATTGCTGAATATCACTATGTTCACCTTTGAAGTATTTCCCTTGGGAAGCTATGCACCAATGCCAGCAGTTACTGTACCCTTATAGAAACTCTTTTCCTGAAAAGGTCATCAGAGCTGTCATTGTACCCAAAATCTGACAATTAAGTTCATGAACTTGCCACCGTGCACTTTCATTGGCAGCACTGTGCAAACAACTCAGTAGGGTGTCAAAAACTTGGCAATGTAGACCAAATGTTAGGCCAAAAAACAAGTTCCAATAAATTTAATAATATTGAAAATTATAACAAACATCTTCTCTGACCACAATGATATGAACCTAAAATTCAATTACAAGATAAAAACTAAAAAGCACACAAACAATTGGAGGTTAAATAACATGCAACTAAAAAATGAATGTGTTAACAATGAGATTTTTTTTTAAATCAAAAGATACATAGAAAAGTAAAAATGAAAACATGATCCAACATCTATGAGACACAGCAAATGTTGTCCTAAGAGGGAAATTTATACAAATACCAGCTTACCTCAAGAAATAAGAAAAATCTCAAATAAACAATCTTACTTACAATTCAAGAACAATAAAAACAAACAAAAAAATCCAAAACAATAACAACAAAAGCCAGCAAACAAAACCCAAAGAGAATAGAAAGAAGACAATAATAAAGAATAGAATGGAAATAAAATGAAATAGAGTAAAAAACAACAGTACAAAAGATCAATAAAACCAAGAGCTGGTTCTTTGGAAACATAAACAAAATTGATAAACATTTAACCAGCCTCATCAAAGAAATGAAATAAATAAAATAAAAAATGAAAGAGAAAAGACAACTTACAACACATAAATACAAAAAATTATCATATTTTGATGTGATAATGCACACCCATATTTTTGGCCCAAACTTTCAGGGAAAAATTATTTTGTTTTAATTTTTTAATTCAAATTTATTTCTTTATACTTATGTACTGTTTTTTTGTATTGTAAAGAAATTTTAATATTATTTTTAACATTATAGTATAAGAAATTTTATAATTACAAAACACTAGAACAGATACAAGAAATTATTTTATGTATAATTTTTATTAAAAAAACCTCTATTACTGTATTCCAGGGTGTTATTTTGCATATTGATATCATTATTAATTTCTAGAGTTACACTTTTAACTTAAAAACATAACATTTGTATAGGTATGGAATTAGTATTACCCATGTATATGTGCATCTTTATTTTGTTCTCACAAACTCGAGCAGAAAAGTGCACACTCTACACTGTAAAATACAGTATAAGAAAATACTATTAACAGTTACGTACCTAAAAATTGAAGCATCTGAAAGAAATGTATAGATTCCAAGAAACATACAATCTTCCCAGACTGAAGCAAGAAACAGAAAATGTGAAGTGATCGATTACTACCAACAAAATTGAATCAGCATTCAAAACACTCCCATGGAACAAACATTCCAGACCAGATGGCTTCACAGGGGACTTTTACCAAACATTCCAAGAATAATTAACACCTATACTTCCCTAAACTTTTTCAAAAAATTTAAGAGGAGGAAATGTTCTCAAGCTTATTCTATGAAGCCAACATTACCCTTTTTCCAAAACCAGACAGAGACATTCCAAAAAATCAAACAACAAAAAACCATCTAATATCTCCAATGAACATAGATATACAAATCTTTAACAAAATATTAGCAAAGTAAATGCAATAATATATTTAAAAGGATCATAAATCACAATCAAGTGGGATTCATTGCTGATATGCAAGTTAGTTCAATATCTGCAAATCAATGTGATATATATCACATAAACTAAATGAACAATAAAAGTCATATGATCAAAGTGACAGATGCAAAAAAAAAAAGCATTTGACAAAAAGCCAACATTCATTTAAAATAAAAACTGTCAGCAACAGGAGAATAGGGGAAAATATCTCAACATAATAAAGGCCATTTATGACAAGTCCACAGCTAACATCATACTCAACAGGGAAAAGCTGAAAGCATTTTCCTTAATATAAAAAACAAGACAAAAATATTCACTCTCACCATTTTTATTCAAGACAGTATTGGAAGTTCTAGGTACAGAAATCAGTCAAGGACATAAAGTAAAAGTCATCTATAGGGAAAAAAGAGATAAAACTGTCATTATTTGTACACACTTTACACTGAGAACCCAAAAGATTCCACCAAAAATCTTTTAAAACTAATAAATGAATTTAGTAAAGTAGCACACAATACAAAATTGAAATCCATGAATTGGTTGTATTTTTATACACCAATAACTATCAGAAAGAAAAGAAAACAATTATACTTACAATTTCATCCAAAAATAAAAAAATAAAATGCCTAGTGATGAATTTAATCAAGCAGGTAAAAATTTATGCTGAAAATTAAAGGACATTGATAAAAGAAATGTAAAATATAGAAATAAATGGAAGCATATACCATGCTCATGGATAGAAATAATTAATATTGTTAAAGTGTCCATACCATCCAAAGCAATCTATAGATTTAATGCCATCTTTATTCAAATGCCAGTGGCATTTTTTACATAAATAGAACATATAATCTTAAAATTCATGTGTCACCACAAAAGACCATGAATGGCCATGGCAGTCTTAAGAAAAAAAGCACAAAGTTGGCAGTATCACGCTACTTGATATCAAACTATACAAAAGGCATTAAAATAACAGAGTACTAGCATAAAAACAGACACATAGATCAATGAAACAGAATACAGGGCCCAGAATTAAACTTATGCCCACACAGTCATTTAATCTTTGATAAAGAAGAAAAGTGTATACAATGGGGTAAACATAGTCCATTTACTAAATGATGATGGTAAAACTGGACAGATACATACAAAAAAATAGATAAATAAAACTGAACTATTTTCTCACTTCACATACAAGAATAAACCCAAAATGTGTTAAAGACTTAAATGTAAGACTGAAACCATAAAATTCCTAGAAGAAAACATAGGCAATAAATTCTCTGAAATTGCTCTTAGTGATATTAGTGATATTTTTTTCTGATATATCTACTTGAACAAGAGAAACAACAACAACAAAAATAAACAAATGGAACTAAATCAAACTAAAAAGTTTTGCAAAGCAAAGGAAACCATCAACATAACAAAATGGTAACCTACTAAATAGGTAAAGATATTCACCAATGATATATCTGATAAAGAGTTAACATCTAAAATTTCTAAAAAACTTATACAATGCAACATAAAGAAAAACAAAGAAACATTTATTTAAAGAAAAGAAAGAAAACCTGCATAAACATTTCTCTAAAGTGAAAATACAGATGGCCAATAAACATATGAAAAAACGCTCAATGTCTTTAATCATCAGAGAAATGCAGATGAAAACCACAAGGAAATATTACCTCACACCTGCAGAATGGTTATCACTAGCAGCAAGTGTTGGTGAGGATGTGGAGAAAAGGGAACTCTCATGCACTGTTAGTGGGATGGCAAATTGGTACAGTCCATATGGAAAACGGTTTGAAGGTTCCTTAGAAAATTAAAAATATAACTACCTTATGACTCAGCAATTCCTCTTCTGAATATTTATTTGAAGAAATCAAAACCAGTAACTTGAAAAGATATATACACCTCTGTTCACTGCAGCACTATCTACAATAGTCAGAATATGGAAGCAACCTAAGTGTCCATAAATAGTTGATTGGATAAAGAAGATGTGCATATATACAATAAAATATTACTCATAAAAAATAAAATCTTACCATTTGTGATGCATTGTATATTCTTGCATCTTTTGTCATAGATTGGTTAACCATATAGGTGAGAGTTTAATTATAGGCTCTCTATTTTCTTCCACTGACCCACTTGTCTGTCTTTATGCCAGTACAAAATGTGGGCATGTAGTACCTCCAACTTTGTTTTACTTTCTCATTATTGCTTTGGCTATTTGTGGTCTTTTGTGGTTCCTTATAAAGCTTAGAATTACTTGTTCTAGTTCTGAGAAAAATGCCATTGCTATTTTCATAGGGATTGCATTGAAGTTATAGATAGCTTTGGGTATCACTGTCATTTTAATTACTTTTTTTAAATTTTTGAACATAGTATATGTTTCCATATATTTGTATCTTTTTCTTCAATGTCTTGTAGTTTTCAGAGTACGAGAATTTCACTTCCTTGGTTAAAATTGTTTCTACGTATTTTATTCTTTTTAATGTAATTACTAATTACTAATTACATGATTTCTTAATTTCTATTTCTGATTGTTCATTATCAGTGTATATGAATGCAACAAATTTATGTATATTAATTTAGTATACTGCTACTTTAGTAAATTATACAACTCTTAACTTCTATTATTTTTAGGTGATTCATTAGGGTTTTCTATACATAATATTATGTTATGTCATCTGCAAATATTGACAGTTGTACATTTCCTTTTTAATTTTTATATCTTTTAATTATTTTACTGGTCTGATTGCTATGGCTAGGACTTCTACTACTATATTAAATTATAGTGGTAAAAGTGGGCAAACTTTTCTTGTTCCTGGTCTTAGAGGGAAAGTTTTCAGCATTCACCATTAATTATGATGTTAGCTGTGACCTTTTCACAAATAGCCTTTATCAAGTTGAGGTAAGTTCCTTCTCTACAACCTTTGATAAGAATTTTACCATAAATGGTTGCTGAATTTTGCCAAATGTTTTTTCTACATCTGTTGAAATAATCTTGTAACTTATCCTTAACTTTGTTGATGTAATGTATCACATTGTTTTGCAGAATGTGAACACCCTTACATTTCCGGTATACATCTCACTTGATTGTGATGCATAATCCTTTTAATGTACTGTTAAATTCAATTTGCTATTATTTTGTTAAGAGTTTTTGTTTCTGTGTTTACCAAGAAACTTGTAATTCTCTCTTTCTCTTTCTCTGTCTTTCTCTGATTTTTGTGTAAGTGCAATACTGTCCTTATGGAATGAATTCAGAATGTTTCTTCCTCCTTAAATTTTGGAATAGTTTGAGAGCAATAAGTCCTAATTTGCCTTTAAGTACTTGAAAGAATTTGCCTATGAAGTCATCTAGTCCTGGGCTCTTGTTGGAAGTTTTTAAATTAGAGTTTCAATTCTGTATTAGTCTTGGAAGGATGTATATTTCTAGAAAAGTATTTATTTCTTTTAGATTGTCAAATGGTTTGGATATAATCAGTCATAATATACTTTATTTTATTTTTATACATTCAATATTATTTTATATTAATTTTAGGTGTACAGCATAGTGGTTAGACATTTATATAAATTAAAGAGTGATCCCCCTGACTAGTCTAAAACCCACCTGGCACTATACATAGTTATTACCATATCATTTTCTATGCTTTACTTTTTATCCTCACTACTGTTTTATAACTACCAAGTTGTGATTCTTAATTTCATCACCTTTTCAACACATGCCCAACCCCCTCTCAACTATCACTATAATAAATCTAGTATCCATCTGAAATTATATATAGTTATTACAATATTACTATTTTCCTTATACTATATTCTACATTCCCATAACTACTTTGTAACAACCAATTTGTACTTCTTAATCCCCTCTCTTTTTTTTACTCACACCCTCAACCCCATCTGGCAACCATTGTAATGCATTGTTTCTATGGGTCTGTTTCCATTCTGTTTTTTCTTTTCTTTTTTTTTCTTTAGATTGCTCATATAAGCAAAATCAAATTGCTTAATACATTCCGCTCAATACAATACAATACACTGTATGTCTTTTGATTAGAGCTTTAAATTCATTTAAATTGAAAGTAATTGTTGATAGGTGTGTAACTATTCTTTTTATTTCATTTTATTGTTCATACTTTTTCTTTCTCCCTATCTTAAAAAAGTCCCTCTAACACTTCTTACAATACTGATTTGGTGGTGATGAACTCTTTTAGTGTTTTTCTTGTCTCAGAAACTCTTTATCTATTCTTCAATTTTGAATGGTAACCTTGTTGGATACAGTAATCTTTCTGGTTTTGTTTCTCATTTTCATCATGTTGAACATTTTTTTGTCAATCTTTTCTGGCCTGCAAAGTTTCTGTTGAGAAATCAGCTAGTCTTAGGGAAGCTGCCTTATAAGTTTATAGTTGCCTTTCTCTTGCTGCTTTTAGTATTCTCCTTTTGTCTTTAAACTTTGCCATTTTAATTAAAATGTGTCTTGGCTTGGGTCTGTTGAGGTTCATTTTGTTTGGGACTCTTTGCTTCTTGTGCTTATATATCTATTTCCTTTGCCAGGTTAGGAGGAGTTTTCAAGTCATTATTTCTTCAAATAGGTTCTCAATCTCTTGCTTTCTCTTCTTATGGTGCCCTATGAGGCATGTGCTAGTATGCCTAATGTTGTCCCAGAGGCTCTTAAACTATCTTCTTTTTCTTTTTCTTTTTTTTTCTGTTCTGATTGGGTATTTTCTGCTACCTTATCTTCCAGATCACTGATTTGATCCACTGGTGATTGCTTCTATTGAATTCTTTATTTCAGTTATTGTATTCTTTACTTCTGCCCAGTTCTTTTCTATAGTTTTTATGTCCTTCTTTATGCTTGCTATCTCTTCACTGATGTTTTCACTAAGTTCCTTTAGCATCCTTATAACCACTGTTTTGAACTCTGTATCTAATAGGTTGTTTGCCTCCACCTCATTTAGTTTTTCTGATGTCCTCTGCTGTTCTTTTCATTTGGTACATGCTTTTCCCCCTCATTTTGGATGTCTCTCTGTGTTTGTCTCTATGTATTTAGTAGATTTGCTACATCTCCCAGTATTAGTAGGTATCCTCATATAGTAAGTACCATGTGGGGCCCTGGCAGCGTCCCTCTGGTCACCTGCACTGGGTGTTTCTGTATATTCTGGTTTGATGCCAGTGCTGTGCCTCAGCTACTCAGCAAAAATCTCTGAACAGTAGCTTCCCACCTGTAACATACTAATTCTGATAGTTTTCCAAGGAAAAATGCAATGTGGTTGGGGCTTGCTGTTTACTGAAGAAAAAGCCTCTGGTGTAAGGTGAGTTTGGTAGGACAGGGTCCCAGTGAGTCAGTAGGGTGGAGTAAGCTCACCAGAGCAATTGAATTCTGATTTAATCATGTGGGGGGAGGGCACAACAGAGAAAAGATGGTGCCTGCTGCCACCTTAATGGGAGGAGGACACCAGCCAGGAAAAGTGGTGACTGCCCTCCATCCCTTGCCTCAAATCCGTATACTTCAGTCTGCCCTCCATATACCTCCAGTGCCTCCTAAGTCACCATTCCTCTACTGGAGCCCCAGGTGACTGCTTGCACATGACTAAGTCTGTGTGTGGGCATTTTAAGAGGACATCTGGGTTCCCTGCTGCTTTCCATCCCACCTGAATGGTCAGAATCCACAGTTTTGCACAGGCAGATGTTGTGAGGCTGCTTTTATTAGCACCAGTACTCTGGGTTGGGGAGACTTATGTGGGGCTTGGGTCCCTCTCTCCTTCAGGGGGAACCTCCACAGCTGACATATTCCTCCTGATTCTCAAACACTACACTGAGGTTTGGGGCTAGCCTGGTCACATCTTCACTACTTCTACTAGTCTTGGGTGGCTTCTTATTGTATCCTTATTTATAAAACTTCTGTTTAGCTAGATTTGAACTGCTTCTCCAGGCTAGTTGCTCTATAATTTGGTTGTAATTTTAATTGCTCATGGTCTGAAGCAGGCACAGTGTTTATCTATTATACTTTGCCATCTTAGTTAAAGTATAAAATACCCTTTTTATTTCTGTGGTATTAGTTGTAATCTCTTTCATTTCTAATTTTATTTATTTGTTATCTCTCTTTTTTCTTGATGAATCTTGCTAGAGATTTGTTGATTTTATTTAATCCTGTCAAATAATGAGTTCTTAGATTAGTTGACCTTTTTTGTTGTTTTTCTATATTGTATTCTATTTATTTTCTCTCTGATTTTTATTTCCTTACTTCTACTTACTTTGGGTTTAGTTTCTTTTTCTAGTTTCTTTAGGTGTAAAATTCAGTATATTTATTAGGAATTTTTTCTGCTATTGAGGTAGCCCTGTATGACTATAAACTTTACTCATAACTACTTTTGCTGCAACTCATAAATTCTGTAAGGTTGTGTTTATTTTTAATTTGTCTCAAGGTAGTTATTGATTTCCCATTTGATTTTCTCTTTGATCCATTAGTTATTTAGAAGCATGTGTTGTTTAATCTCCACATATTTATACTTTTTTTCCAAATGTTTTTCTGTCATTGATTTCTAATGTTATGCAATTTTGGTCAGAAAATATGCTTGATAATTTATGTGTATGGGGGCATGTTTTATGGCCTAGAATGTGATCTACCCTGGAAAATGTTCCATGTGAACTTGAGAAAAATGGGTAAATTTCAGTTGTTGGATAAAGTTCTCCAAAATACTTATTAAGTCAAATAGGTCTAATGTGGCATTTAAAGCATCTGGATGGTTTGTTGATTGGGGTAAGTAGAGTATTAAAGTCCTCAACTATTTTTGTATCACTGTTAATTTCTACCTTTATGTACATTAATATCTGCTGCATAAATTTGGGTGCTCCTATGTTTGGTGTATAGATGTTTACAATTATTATATTCTCTTTTTGGATTGACCTCTTTATCATTATAATATATCTTTTTTGCTACAAGTACTGCTCTCTCAGCTTCCTTTTTGTTTCTATTTGCATTGAATACCTCTGCCCATCTTTTCTCTTTTAATCTGTGTGTCTTTTGATCTAAAGCAAATCTCCTATAAGCAGTGTATAGAGGGTTTCTGTTTCTTTATTCATTCTGCTATCCTATAATCCTATGTCTTTTTATTAAATTATTTAGTGCATTTACATGTAAAGTGATTATTGATAGATATATGTTTATTGCCACTTTGCACATTGTTTTTTGGCTGTTCTTGTTCTTCTCTGTTCCTTTTAAAAATCTTGATCTCGTTCCTTCTAATCTATTGGTTTTCTTTAGTGTTTTGATTAAATTATTTTCATTTTTTGGTATTTTTTCATTTCTTTTTGGTTTATGGTTACTTTGAGGTTCATATACATCCATCTATATCTATAGGTGTCTATTATAAGCTGATAGACATTTAAGTTTAATCACATTCTAAAAAGAACTACATTTGTACTTCTCCTTCTACTGTTTATCTTTTTGATGTCATGTTTTATATGTGTTTGTTTTGTGTGGCCCTTGATTATTTATTGCAGCTGTAGTTAATTTTTTACTATGATCTTTTACTCTTTATGTTAGCTTGTGTGTGTGTGTGTGTGTGTGTGTGTGTGTGTGTGTGATTATTGTATATTTGCCTTTACCAATTTATTTTTCTCTTTTGTTTTGTTTTGTTTTGTTATTTCTGATTATGGCCTTTTCTTCTCTGCATAAAGAGAGTCTTTTGAAAAATTTTTATTAAATTTATTAGGGAGATATTGTTAGTAAAATCATATAGGTTTTACAATTCTATAATATATCATCTATATATTGCATTATGTATTCACCACTCAAAGTCAGTTCTCCTTCCATCACCTTTTATTCTACTACCTCACTCCCTTCTTACCTTTCAACATTTCTTATAAAGCTGGTTTCATATAAAATTGTGGTTAACTCTTTTACCTTCTGTTTATCTGGAAAACTCTTTATCTCTCCTACAATTATAAATGATAATCTAGCTGAACATAATATACTAGGTTGCAGATTTCTTTCTTTCAACACTAGAAATATTTCCTGCTACCCTTTCTGGCCTGTAAAGTTGTTTCAGCTAATAGCCTAATGGGGTTTTCCCTGTATGTGACTTGTTGTTTAATTCTTGCTACCTTTAAAATTGTTTCTTTATCCTTAACTTTTGGCATTTTAATTACAGTATGTTTTGGTGTAGGTCGGTGTAGGTCTTTTTTGGTTCATCTTGTTTGAAACTCTCTGTGCCTCCTGGACCTGGTTGTCTACTTTTTGTTTTGTTGTTTTGTTTTTGTCCAAATTAGAAAAGTTTCCAGCCATCATTTCTTTAAATATTCTTTCTGCCACATTCTTTCTTCTCCTTCTCAAATCCTTATAATGTGAATGTTAGAGTCCTTGATGGTTTCCCAGAAATCTCTTATTCTATCCTTAATTTTTTAAATTATTTTTTTTCACTTTGCTGTTCTGATTGGGTGATTCCCACTATTCTGTGTTCCAGGTCAATAATCCATTCTCCTGCAATTAAACAACTTGTTGCCAATTACTTCTAATGTATACTTTATTTCAGTTATTATAGTCTTGTTCTCTGATTGGTTTTTTTTTATTATATTTTCTAACTCTTTGTGAAGGTGTTCTCTACATTTCTCTATTCAACTCAAGTTTGTTACACTTACCTTCTTATTCCATCATTTAGAGCATATTCTCTTTTCTTCTCACTTTCTTTGTCTTTCTGGTTTGTTCCTGTGAGTTGGATAGAAATAGCCATTTTATTCATTCTTGAAAAAGTGGTCTCTGTGTGTCAAATAGTTTTTGCAGGCCAGTTGTAGTCAATTAGAGTGCAAGTAGTGTCTGGTGTATCATCTCTACTGTAGGAACAACTTCTGGTGGGGCAGCCTAGTATGTGAGTGCTACCTTGACCCTCTAATGGGGGTTTTCCTTCCAGTTGAGCCTTTGGTGTACCCTGTTGCTTTAATTATCTGTTTTTAGAGCAGAGTTGGGTGTGGCTGCTCTATATTCTTGCATCTGAAAGCCCTACTAGCTCTGCCCTTTCTCTGGATAGGGAAGCTATGTGTACACACAGAGCAGTAGTGTGTTTTGCACCCTCTCTGGGCAGGACAGCCCTGCTTGCACACAGCAACACCTCACTTACTCTCCATGGAGGAGCCCTCCATGTGGGTATCACCATGTTCTGCTAGCTCTGCAATTTCTTCAAGTGGAGCAGTCCCATGTGTGCATGCATCAGTGCCACACTATGTCTCCATTTTCTCTGGACAAGGTATCCCTGCTATGGGTAGTACAACATTTGTTAGCTTCACATTGTCTCTAGGCAAGGAAATCCATGTACATGCAGATCAGTGGTTATTTGAAGTAGCACACTGCTGTACCTGCTGGATCAATATCCAGTTAGAAGGGCCCCATGCATACAAACTATGTTGTCTTCCTATTTCTGTTGGATCTAGCTTCAGGAAAAATGGCTTGGTACACACTATAGTATCTTTCAGGTTGGCTATAGAACCATGATAGAGTTCTTGCCTACTATCCACATGCAGGGGAAATGGAAAAATGGTGCTTACTGGTTTCACTGGTTCTGGGCTATTTCTTCAACTACCAGATAGCTCTTGTGATTCTTCAACCTTCTTTCTGTGGTTTCTCTCTTGTTTGTGCAGAAGCTGTTCAACTGGTTCAAAGTTGTCTTTCAGGAGAAATTGCTATTAATGTAGTTGTACATTTGATGTGTTTTTAGAAGGAGATGAGGTCAACGTCCACCTTGGTCACAAACTTGGATCTACCTGTCCAAATTATTGACCATACTCTGTTCTTATATGACCCTCTCTTTCCTCTTTATTATTTTTATTTCTTGAACATGAAATAGAGTTATTTCTACTTTGTCCTATTTACTTCTCCATAGTCTGAAGTCTGTTTTTTACTGTCACCAGCTTATTGAAAGGGCTTTTTTTTTAATTCATTTTTATTGTTAGACTTATTGGGGTGACATCTGTTAGCAAGGATTACATAGGTTTCAGGCATACAATTCTACAGTGCATTGTCAACTTGATGTATAATAAGTTCACCACCTAACGTGACTTCTCTTTCCATCACCTTATATTTAGCTTCCCCCCTCATCTCCCACCCCCTCCCCTTTCTCCCCTCCCTAACCCACTCGTCCCCAAATAAACATTAAACTATTGATTGTGTCCATGGGTTATTTGTTTGTTCATTTCTTTTTTTCTTTGCTTTCAGTTTTATATTCCGCATATGAGTGAATAAAGAAGCTGTGG
>PVJL010018652.1:0-15455 GCA_004026885.1 Lyroderma lyra | reverse complement strand
GTGCTTACTACTTACTGAGGTATGTGGTGAGAATGGCCAGTTCCTTGAGACACAAAAGAAAGATAACTATCTGGGTAATGGAAAAAATTGTCCTGGGAAACTGTCCCCCTGAGTTCTCTCTGACCTTTAGGTTTCTGGTAAATGGTTAATGATCTGCTTTCCAATGAGGTAATGCATATTCTTCCTGCTATGTCGCACGTACCCAGTATGTATATATTGGTGGTGGAAAATAAACTCGGCACTTCAGTATTTACTGGAGTCCTCCCGGTAACTCTCTTCTCTGTCTCTTTTCATTAATCTTCACTCCCCCGCTCAGGCTGTTTGACTCCTGGGCTGGTTCCGATATAGGAAGGATTAAAGGAGGAGAAAAAAGTTTTATTTAGGGAGATAAGCTTTAGCAGATTTATGCTCCAAGTTTCTGAAAGCAGCAGGGTCAATTTAGAATTCATCGGGAAGAAAGAAAGTTTGCATGCATTCTATACTTGTTTCTGCTTCCCACCAGCACACTCTATTTTGATGATTGGCCATTTGGCACAAGACTAGAAAATGCATAACTGTGAAGACAGAAAGCATTGTACATATTAAACAGTGGCTGGTGCACCACACATTTAGTGAGGCTCACAGTGATCTGCATTTGCTCCATTTCAACCCACTAGACTGCTACGTAATGGAAATTAGAGCCTGAATGTCTAGGCTGGGACAGAATACACACCCTAGATATTTTTTTTTTTTTGCTGAATTTCTGTTTATCAAGTTCCTTGACTGATGTAATAATCTATACAACAGAGTTGGAATCATATTTCTTTTTGATCATCTAAAAACGAATACTCTTTTTCACATAGTTCATACTCAAGGTTGCAGACTAAACACAATAGGCTTTTAAATCTAAGTATTAATTAGAGAGACCAAAAAATGCATCTTCTTTTCTTCAGAAGGGGAATTCTATTGAAACTTTGACAATGAAGCTGCTTAAAGGGCAACCTAAGTTGCTGCTTCTGCATAGAGATTCTGTATAACAAAAGGTAAAAAGCTTACTTGTAGAGGACTCTAGCTTTGTGCCATCCTTTTCCTGATTTCTCTAGACTCAGGTGGGAAATAGAGTCTTAAAAGTAAATAAAAAGTCTATAGGGAGTTCCCTGATGGTGTAGTGGCTTAAGGCTTCAGCGGTGGCGCTGTCAGCACTGTGGCCTGGGTTCGATTCCCAGCCAGGGAGCTACCCACATACCAAAAAGCAAATAAATAAATAAATAAATAAATAAATAAATGTTAAAAAAAAAATCTTTACTTTGGAGTTCCCTGATGGTGTAGTGGCTTAAGGCTTCGGAGTTGGCACTGACAGCACTGCGGCCTGGGCTCGATTCCCAGTCAGGGAGCTACCCACATACCAAAAAAAAAGAAAAAAAAAAGCCTATGACTTGAAGTGACAAACCAGAATATTCCATTGAGGCACCTAATTAACTCAGAAATTCTTTATTTTGTTGTTGTTGTTTGTTTTGTTTTGCCCATTTTAGGCCCTACTGCTCTCCCTTAGCATCAGGTGACAGATTATGGTGAGCTCACAAAAAAAGGCAAACCACTCAGGAACACAGCCAAAATGGCTTTCTTAGAGGCACAGAAGTTTCCTTGAAGTTCTACTACTAGTTTATCATGAGCCTCTTAGAGGGGTAGTCCACTTGCCCATCCACAGACAGTTTGCTTTAAAAAGCGTCACTGGTAACAGGGGAGAAACTGTAAACAGGAGCACCTTCAAGGCCACCTCCACTGGAAATTGAATGTAGGAATTGGGAAACACTTTATATCTCCTGAAGACATGCCTGGTGCCTACCTCATGTCCTTTTTCTGAATAGATTGACCAGTTCACTCTGCTACTGTCCTTGCTGTCCCTTAGGTCATTCTCACTGGATCCTGCCAGCCAAAACTTGGGCTTTTTCTTTCTTTTTGATTTAAGGAAAGTTTGTAATTGAGGATATACCCTTGTATATATAATAATGTAGGTAATGCACAAAATTTAAGTGTCCAGCAGAGTGAATTTTTACAAAGTAAGCATGTTTAGGTAACTGATACTCAGATCAAAAAACAAACATTGGGAGTTCCCTGATGGTGTAGTGGCTTAAGGCTTCAGCGCTGGCGCTGTCTAGTGCTGTGGCCTGGGTTTGATTCCCAGTCAGGGAGCTACCCACATACCAAAAAGCAAAACAAACAAACAAACAAAAAACATTGCTACCATCTCAAAAGCTTCCCACTTCTCCTCCCATCACCATCACCCAAGAGTAACAACTATATTAACTTCTACCAGCATAGATTAATTTAATCTGTTTTATCATTGTACATAAATTTAATCCTACAGTATGCATTCTTTTCTCTAATTTTTTTCTCACTATTATATTTTAGACATTCATTCATATAGTTGACTATAGTTTTAGGTTTCCTCTCATTTCTGTTCATTGTATATTCATCTGAAATAATAATAATTTATTTATTCATTCTACTACTGAGGAAAATCTATGAAGTTTCTCTCTTTATATCAATCACAAATAGAGTTGCTTTGGACATTCTAGCACAAATACTTTGAGGAACATATGTATATTCTCATGGAATTTAGCTTTCCCATTTTTGCCAAGCTCAAAATTCTGCCTCATTCCAAATCTCATCAGACATCAGCTGATAGGACTAATGAAGCATTGTGATTTTTACTGCCAACTCTGGCAAACAGACCTTAGGGTGGTCCCCATATTCACACCCTTTATAATTCCCTCCCATTGAGTGTGGGCGAGACCCATGATTGGTTTCTAAATAATAGAAGATAGCAAGGACTGTCACTGTCATGATTAGGTTATAATATAGTTATATAGCAATGGGGGTGGGACATCATACCTGCAAATCACTCACACACACACACACACACACACACACACACACTAAAAGGATCTATGAAGAGGGCTACATGACAAGAAATTAAGGACAGCCTCCTTTTGCTGAAAGTGGCCTCAGTTCCATAACCAGCAAGAAAATACAATCTTCTCTGACTCTGACCTTCCCACCTTCTTCTTTTCAGGACCCTTGTGATTCCACTGGGCTTATCGAGATAACTTATAATTATATCCTTATCTCAAGATATTTAATTTAATCACATTTGCAAAGTCTCTTTTGAAATGTGAGCCAATATGTGTACAGTTTCTGGGGATTAGGACATGGGCATCTTCAGGGATTAGGATATGGACATCTTCAGGGGTAGGAGGGATTATTCTACCTACCACCTGCTGCAATAGAAAACTAATACACCAAGTATAAGGGAAGTCACTCTTTTCCAAAATGCTGTTCATCTCATTACATAAAATCATAGGATTATAAGAAGTGTCCAAACAGCACCAAGTCTTCCCCTAAAGTCCCTGTTATCTCTTAAAGTTCACATTTCAACAAATCACTTAACACCTTCTCTGAGTTCATTTTGGAGGACCACTGATAGGACAAAAATGCATACTATAGGGAAAAATGTGTCTGTCTTTTCCCAGTTTTCATGAAGTGGGGATGAACGTTTACATGGGAACATATTTGAGAAAGTGTCTTTCTTTTTTATAGTCCAATGTTTTTTGATTGAAACAAAATAGAAGGGTATGTGGACTGTTATTAATCTTAATGTACAACAACTTAGATGTATCAATTAAAGCTAAGTTTGGTTGCAAGATAGATTCCAAATATCTGTGGTTCAAACAAGGTAGTTCTTTTCTCTGTTACATGAAAGGCTGGAGATGGGCAATCTGAAAGTTGCATTGTTGCCCTGTCCCACCAAATCCTCAGGGACCTCACAATTATTCAGGAATTGAATGAGGAGGAGAGGAAGAAGAAAGGGAGTAAAGAAAACTTGCCAGTTTTCTTTTAAGAAAGATTCCCTAAAACTACCACAAAATTCTACTATTGTCTCATTGGCCTTATATAACCACATCCAACAACAAATAGCTCTTTTGTGGATGATCATAAGCCAAACAAAAATTTGGTTGTTGTTTGTTTTTTGTTTTGGGTTTTTTTGTTGTTGTTGTGTTCTGCTACTGTGTAAGAAGAGTAAAATGGAAATTTGGGGGAAGGTAACTTTGTAGAGAAAAGCCAATGATACGGTTTGAATCTGATGATGTAATCAAATTGGAAGATTTTGGCTTTCTGGAGCCTAATATTGAAATAAGATCCTGAAAATTAGAGCACATATATACACTTCTTGAGTGTTTAAGTGACATTCTAAAGTCTTTTGTTCCCTCCCTTCACATCACATTAGTATCTAACATCTCTTGATTTTACCCTCTTTATATTAATTTTCTTGTTCTCTATTGCCAGGGCCATAATGAAACTTCATCATCTCTAATCTGCATTACTACAACAACCTGTAGGAGGTTAGCAGAGAACTTGCTTTTTGTTTTTCTTGTCTTCCTCCACACTATACCATACAGTCAGGAAATTATTCATATCAGTCACTGGGTTGAATTAATACAAACTAATCTATTATATTGCTCAGAAATATCTTCTTATGTTTGAATGTAATAACGAGTTCCCAAATGGGCCATGTCAGACGGAACCCATACAGGCCCCACCTTCTAAACAGAGGCAATCTTGCAAGTTGTCACTGTGTACACACTTCTTATTTCTTCTCTCATAGCCATCCAGGGCACTTTCCTTTGTTCCATTAAGTTAATTACATTTGGACACCTATGAACAGAGTACACACTCTCACTCCTCTTGAGCAATGTCTCTATGACCACATACCTAAAAGTCATTATCCCACGAACCAAACCTTGACTTTCATATGTACAAGAATAATTTGTTCCTTCTCCTCAGAAGCCTCCTTTTGAAACTGGCAGAACTTAACCACCAGTTAGTGTCAGAAAAATGAAAAATTATGCCAGATAGAAATCTGGATTGACACAAAATAATAAAGAACTGGAAATGGCAATTATATAGAAAAAATATATGAGATTTTTTTCTTATTTCAAAATCTCTTTAAAAGACAATGGATTATTTAGACAAAAATCATGACAAAATAATGTGAGGTTTATTATACACGAATGTGTAAATGTAAAATTTATGACAATGCAAGCACAAAGGCAGGGATGGCAGAAATGGAAGTAAACTATTGTAAATTTCTTACACCATAAATGAAGTAGTATAATATAACTTGAAGGTAAGCTGAATTTTTAGAGATGTTTACTATAAACCCTAAAGCAAACACGAAGATATAATATTTACAGCCAAAAATTTAACAAAGGAAATAAAAATATAATTGTAAAAATATTCCATTAATCCAAAATAATGCAGAAAAAAGGAACAGAGAAAAAAATGTGACAAATAAAAAACTAATAGATGATAGTTGTAAACCTAACCATATCAATATTCATCTGTTACCTGAATTAAGAGATCAAGCTTTTCAGATGAAATAGAAAAGCAAGACCCAAATAAATATAAACTGCCTATAAAGCAACAAAAAAACAAAAACTCATGAACACAGTCAATAACTTAGTGGTTACCTGAGGGTAAGAAAGGCAAGGATAGGGGAGGAGGGTGGGGCATCAAATATATGGTGACAGAAGGAGAGCTGACTCTGGGTGGTGAACACAAAATGCAACACATAGATGATGTATTGTAGAATTGTACATCTGAAACCTATGTAATTTTTACTAACAAATGTCACCCCAATAAATTTAACAATATAAAATAAAAGAAAAACACATTTCATATATAAATATATATACCACATCTCAGCCATAATAAAAGATGAAATACTGCCATTTAAGACAACATGGATGGATCTTGAGATTATCATATTAACTGAAATACTTCTAATTCAGACAGAAAAAAATCAAGAACCATATGATCTCATTCTTACTTGTATGTGAAATATAAAACTGAAAGTAACAAAGGAAGAAGACAAACATACAAGAAAACAGAAATTCATTGATACAGACAATAGTTTAATGGTTACCAGAGGGGAAGGGTGAAGTGGGGTGGTAGAGGAATGGGAAGTCAAATACATGGTGACAGAACTGACTCTGGTGGGCACACAATGCAACATATAGGTGATATATTACAGAATTGTGCACTTGAAACCTATATAATTTTGCTAACCAATGTCACCCCCAACAAATTTAATAAATAGATTAATAAATATGTTAAAAGTAAAAGTATGGAAAATATATTTATAATGTTAACATTAATCCAAAGAAAGTTCAATGTCTATATGAATTTCAGAAAAATTATATTTGAGAATATTACCAGGAATAGTCATTTCATAATGATAAAGGCATCGATTCATCAAGATGACATAACAACCCCAAACCTTTATGTGCCTAATAACACATGATACAAAAACTGAAAAAGCATCGAAGAGAAATATATAAATCCCTAATTGTAGTTAGAGATTTCAACACTTCTCTTTCAACAACTGACAGAAGAAGTAGGCAGACAATTCTTATACAAAATATTTTAACAATACTGCCAAACAACTTTACCTAATTAATATTTATAGAGCACTCTACTCAACAGCACAATACAAATGATTTTCAGATACACATAGAACATTTACCATATAACCTTATTATGGACCATAAAACAAGTCTTGATAAATTTCACAGGATTTAAGTCATAAAAATATATTACCTATCCACTATCAAATTCAATTATAAATAACATAAATATATTTTGAAAATTTCCTAATATCTGGAAAGAAAATAACACATTTTTATATAACCCATTGGCCAAAGAATTCAATAAGGAAATTAGAAAGTATTTTGAACCAAATAAAAATTAAAACACAACCTATCTGATTTTGGCGTTACCAACAAAGCAGAACTTGGAGAGAAATTCATAGCACTAAATGTTTATGTTATAAAAGAAGAAAGACATCAAATCAATTACCTAAACTTCTACCTTAAAAATCAAGAAGAGCATATAAAAGCCAAATTAAGAAGAAAGAAAAAAGAAATTGGAGCATGGAAAAGAGGAAGGGAAAAATCACAATGGGACATGAGGAAACTTTTGGAAGTATTGAATATACTCACCATTTTGATTGTGGTGATGGTTTCACAGCTATGAGTATATACATATGTCAAAACTTATCAAATAGTAATCTTTAAATATGCACAGTCATGTTATGTATGTCAATCACAAGTCAGTACACAAGTCTTAAAACTGCAACCCAGATAGTATAGTAAATGTTCTCTTTGTTTCTAGTTGGCAGTTTATTTCTCTGAGTACTCAGCAAAGGAAAGAGGATGAAAATGCAGGTGGCTTTTTGCCAAATAAATATAGTAAAACCTGACCCTGATAACTCCACAGGGTTTCATGAAGATTAAAAGTGATAAGAACAGAGCTTATTACAAAGTTAGATAAGTGTAATAAAATGCAAAGGAGTTATCTCTCTAGTTTCAGGTTTCCTGGTGAAGTGAATAATTGGACTAACCAGAACCAAATTTGGAAGTGGAGAAATTTTGTCTTTGATCCTGTCACCCAGCCCTAGTGTTCTGGTGCTATACCTCCTAAGGCCAGGGAAAGCCTAAACAGGACCACATTTTGCAACTTTCTCCTTTCTTCTCTGCTAAACCCCTATCAAGTTTTCTGACTCCCTTGGAGATTGTGCTCTCAAGTAAATGACAGATAATGTTAAATAAGCAATTCAGATAAATGAGTTTCTTAAAAATTATTTACCAATATTTTATCTTTGAATCTCTGTAGCTTGCTAAGCCTTAACACTGGTTAAATACTAATTTCAACAAAATCCTTCAATTATCCGCTCTTACTAGCGGGTGGCATTTGGAGATAGATGGCCTCTTATTCAGAAGCTAAACAGTTCTTGGAAATCCCTTCTGTTGAGTTTACAATACCACAGTTTTTCCTGCTCTAATTATTTTATTATAAGCCAAGGATGTATTACATGAGCATTCCCAGAACTCGTATAAAGTTCCTCCCTCTCCTCTATCCATGTGTACACACCTTTAAAAATAATAAGAAAACAAAGTAGGTAACAGCACTGCAATGTACAATTTCATCCACTGTATATCACTCCAGGATTATAACTAAATTGTTAAAATGCATGACTAATCTGTAAACCTGGTCTCATTAGTATAAGTGTAATCTATAATTACTAAACATACTGTGAATGTCTGCGACTTTAACAGACTTTTGGACTAGTAAACCTATCTGAATGCCACTCCCCACATGGTGGCCCAAGAGCTTCTGGAAGAGCTTTCTCCAGTTTTGTTCTGTATGCCAAGACATGGTATTGCCTTTCTCTTTCCTTTTGTGAATAGGTAATCATTTCATACAGATCACTACCAAACTCCAACATCCTCTCCTAACTAGTATTTTTTTAATGTATCTAGCCTAAGATTATTTCCATCTTTAAGAATAAAATACAAAAGATAGGTTTGTTGATAGGATAAGTCTTCTGGCATCTGAGAAAATGATCGTAAGAGAATCTAGTCATTTAGCAACTTCACTTTCCTAAATGTCTGTGAATCTTTTTCTTACTCAAATATTTTTAGAACGTTGCAGTTACTGCCTCACTGCATTGAGCATGAGTTATCTTTTTTCTTTTGTTTTCATCCATTAACTTTCAGCTCACCATGTTGTTCTAGCATGCGGCTATACCTGGGCATCTACAAATTCCTTTTTTTGAGAGACATGCAATGTGCTGTGCCCTGCTCATTTTCACTGCCAAGGAGGCGTCTCCATTCTCACCAGGCTAGTCATGGCTTATTCTTATCCTATGTTACTCTGCACTGCACATTCTTTCTTGGGTCATTAAACCTCAGGATTTGGTTACAAATCACTACTCACTTCCACCATGCGGCCCCAAGTGCACCAGCCTCCGCGGTCCTGATCACAAAGCTGAAATAAAAGGTTTGCGGTGGAAAGAAAACTTTCTTCCTGTCTACCTTTAGCCTTTTCCTAGAATAGTCCTTTTCTGTCTTCTCTCTAGGCACATGACCTGGTGTGGGTGTTGGAGGAGACAGAAGAGATGGTAAGGAAGGGTGGAGGTCCCCACTAGTTATATATAGCTCATCCTCCCTCTCCTCCAAAGTCACCTGATATATGGGGAGAAATTTGAAAACTTAGTTTATTTTCTTTCAAAAAAATTTCCAATACCTGTGGAATCTTCTTTCTCTTTTTCTACCAACCTCCTCAAAAAAATCCAACATAAAATATAAATTGTCTTTTGGAGTAATGACATGCTAAATATTTCTAAATCTAGAAGCAAGGATTCTTCCTGAATTTTTAAAATGGTCAGCTGATGAACTCCTAGCACTGTTCTCACAGGATCTTTGGAAACCATATGTATCTTAGTTTCTCACTGTCCTCAAAAGATGTTATCCCTTCTGACAGCCTTTATTTCCTAAGGGCCTGAGCTTGGTTGGATGTGTGACTGTGATAGTATTTTTTTATTATTAATCTAGGAGGTGGGGTTGGATTACCTTTAGTATTTTCTCTTTCCCTTCCATTTCATTCTATTTATTCAAGCAAGTAATTGCTCTGTGGTGTCACTGAAGAGACATGTGGCAGAGTAGAAAACAGAACTAGCTTACCAATCATTCTGGCTTTTAAGTTCTCAAAGCTAAGCCCCTAGTAGAAGGTAATTCTCTTATAAACAGAATATGTGTTAGCCTGTACTACAAAGGGAGACAGGTTTTCCTCAGAGGAGGAAAGTAAGAATAAGAGAGAAAGGCACTCTCTATTCCAGTTTGACCCTGCCTACAGGGTAGCAGCAAGATTCCAGAGATTGAGATTTGTAGGTGTTCAAAATAAAAGAGTACAGAGCCTCCAACTTTCAGGTTGCAGGTCAAGGAGACAACAAGACCCCACGGGAGAAAAGGCAACATAGAGCCAAAATGAAAGAGACAGATAAGAGGATACTAGGTAAATGCATCCTAGGAAAACCTTATTCTTACTCCTTACTATCTCTCTACTGCCTGGTAGTATTCTATACCTGATCCCAGTTAAGCCCAGAAAGGTTGTACTATTTCAGGTAGTAATCTAGCCTGCCACTGTAGTTTGGTTGTGAATATTCCTCATTAGGACCTCAAATATTTGCGGTATACTCTTCTGTATCTAGACTAGATGGACTTCCTATGGGTGTTACTCAGTTCAAGGAACAGGAAGAAATAAATACCCAATTTTTTTAATAGGAAGTGCCCGAAAAGACAGAGATGGACTATAGGACATGGACAAAATCTCAGCTTAAAGAGGAAGTTTATCTTAAAGCTTTTTTTTTTTAGTGTAAAATACTCATTTTTGAATCTTGTTTTTTTAAACATATATAATTTATGTGGGAAGTTAATATGAATACCTTTTAAATTCCAAAAGGTGATTAAAAAGTACATCATATATTATGAAAATAGGAGATGTCTTTTGATTCCATTAATATTAAAGAATGTAATTTTGTTCAGCACCTATAGAAAGCAAAATGGGGAATGTGGGCATAGCACATTTGATCTCATGCAAGGATTAGAACTGCTGCACTGAAATGAAAATATCTAAAGCTTTATGTAAATAAAATATAAACTATGTACTATCAGCGGAAATTGTTATAATTCTAAACTATTCTCATTAAATTTCAAAAGACACAGTTAATTTGCAAATGTTCTAAATCTTCAAACAAATCTACTTGAAGTTTCTGAATGAATTTTTTGACACATTTTCCAGTAATTACTACTCTTTATGTTTATATACTCTGGTTATATTTTTTAACATTTTAATTGGCTTTTAGTGGTTTGAATTCAAAGCATTAAGATATTTATTCAAAAGTCTCTAAGAAACTAAAATTCTGCAATAAGAATGCATACAGTTAAATAAGGATACTTGTAAATATACAAAGTAAAACCTGAATTGTGATTCCTGACTCAAAAGTAGTTTTGGAGCTAAATCTTCAGAACTTATAATTCTAGGTACTGTTTTTATTAATCATATGGAATTCTAATATTCTAGACTTCACCTTGATTCTCAGTATATAAATTAAAGATACTGAATTTTACTTCATTAAAATACTAATTTGAAAAATCATTTTATAAACTGCCAACTTTAATAGTACAGAGCATAATAAATGTAATTTTTAAGAAAATGTTGCAATGCTATGAAAAGGAGAAGATAATGTAGCTCAGAAAAGAGAGCAATAAATGAAGTAGTTTTAAAATAAGGGCAGAATTCAGTAGAGATAAATTTTTTTGAAAATGTGAAATTCTAATAGTACTATAAATTAAGTAGGAATCAGAATTGGTTTATTCAGATAGAAATTATATACATGAAATTTGTGCCATTGTATATGAAACAGAACCTTATAAACTGATCATCTGAAAATTATTCTCATCTTCAGGTAGATAGGTAAGTGGACCCTCCTCTCTCCTTTAATTTCATCACAAAAAGAGTACTAGTAAAGACCTTTACTTTCTAAAAATTAACTGCTAATAGTCAAGGCCTTCAAATTGAAAGCAAACAAATAATTGAATGAAACTATCCATCAGACCAATTCTTTTTTTTTAATTCATTTTTATTGTTAGACTTATTAGGGTGACATCTGTTAGCAAGGACTACACAGGTTTCAGGCATACAATTCTACAGTGCATTGTCAACTTGATGTATAATAAGTTCACCACCTAATGTGACTTCTCTTCCCATCACCTTATATTTAGCTTCCCCCCTCCTCTCCCACCCCCTCCCCCTCCTCCCCTCCCTAACCCACTTGTCCCCAAATAAACATTAAACTTTTGATTGTGTCCATGGGTTATTTGTTCATTTCTTTTTTCTTTGCTTTCAGTTTTATATTCCACATATGAGTGAAGTCATACAGTTCTTTGCTTTTTCTGTCTGGCTTATTTCATTAAGCATGATGATCTCCAGGACCATCCATTTTGTTGCAAATGGCAATATTTCATCTTTTCTTACAGCTGAATAATTCCATTGTGTATATGTACCACAGCTTCTTTATCCAGTCATCTGTCGCAGAGCACTTTGGTTGTTTCCATGTTTTGGCCACTGTGAACAGTGCTGCGATTAACATTGCGGTACATAAGTCTTTGCGCACAAAGATTTTCAAGTCTTTTGGGTAGATCCCCAGAGGGGGGATTGCTGGGTCAAATGGTAGCTCCATTCCCAATTTTCTGAGGAACCTCCACACTGCCTTCCACAGTGGCTGTACCAGTTTGTACTCCCACCAGCAGTGTGCGAGAGTTCCTTTTTCTCCACACCCTCTCCAGCACTTGCTATTCCTTGTCTTGTTGATAATGGCCATTCTAACAGGTGTGAGGTGGTATCTCATTGTGGTTTTGATTTGCATTTCCCTGATAGCTAATAAGGATGAGCATTTTTTCTTATATCTGCTGGCCATTTGTATTTCTTCGTGGGAGAAGTGTCTGTTCAGTTCTTCTACCCACTTTTCAATTGGGTTGTTTGTTTTTTTGTTGTTAAGCATCAGACCAATTCTTATTTAACCACACAAAGATAGGAAGCTAAGAATAATTTCGGAATAAAATAATATGACTGCATATTCTTAGTGGGATACAGTTAAGAACAACAACAACAACAAAAAACCGTACTAAAAATCCTAAACTTTTTTCAATACCCTTATTGTTTGTTCTAATATTGTATTGTTATTTTGGAACTCTTTCTGTTTTACCAGCTAAGCAAATAAGTAATAATATTTATTGTGCTAGGAATAAAAATTTTAGAGAGAAACTCTGTACCAATAGAGAAGAATTGGAAATGTCAATATGAAACAAAAACAAATCTTTTTCTTGCTCTGTTCATTGAAATGACCTGAGCAATGAAACCCCCACAGTGCCCCCTAGTGTTCAGATTCTGATCTCTCACACTATTTTTCCACTAAAAGGGATGACGGCTCCTTGGAGAAATGTGATTCCAGTCTGGTGCAGAAAGGTTCAAGATGAGCTTGAAAAATCTCGTTGTGCCAGAAAGAAACAAAGATTTCAGTGATTAGTTGGTCATGTCAAAAGGACATAAGAATAAGTTTAAAAGAGACTCTCACTGGCCAAAGTTGTTACAATTCTGTATGTTAACATACTTCAATAAAATGATTTTAAAAAGAATAATGGCTATAATTGATTAAATATATGAGAAGCCATACTTGCATAATGGTATACAAAAAGAAAAAATAAAGGACTCTTAAGGCAAATAGAATATGTAGAATGCATTTCTGTGGAGACTTATTTCTCATTCATGATGCACTATTGATTATTTTATGGCATCAATGGACAATATAAAAATTAGAATGGCAAATACATCCGTTATAGGGCTTTTTCTGACTCCAGAAAAACATCAGAATGACCCATAAACTGTGGTCTCACAGCAGAAAAAGCCAAGTGAAATATTTAGAACTTGATTTGGTATAAATATAAATATTCCTAAGAATTAATAAGAATATAAATGAATGAAAAAGTATTAACATATCTCAGGATACCATTAACTTCCAAGTTCTTTAGAGTGAGGAGAATACATTAACTATATCATAAGGTTTTATCAATTATAACAGAAGCCACAAACTTACTATGTAATGTGTAAAACTTCAATCCAGGGAAGTAGGCTACATAGCTGAAGACTCATCTTTTAAGGTTATAGAATCATTTACAGAACAACCATAAACAGGATTCAAGATTTTCTATACACTCATGAATGAGAATACTATTGATCTCCATGTCTAAATTTCTCGTGGTAAATATCCTCATTTATTTGGGATGATAATGATTCTTTCTGTAAGATGATTTAGAATTAGATACAGAGATATTAATTTATTATTTTTAATTTACTTATTATTATTAGTTTTAATAATAGTGTATGAAACAACATAATGATTAGATATTTATACATCTCTCGAAGTGATAACACCAACAAGTCTACTACCCATCTGACAACTTACATAGCTATTGCAATACCATTAACCATATTCCTTATACTATACTCTATGTCCTGTGACTATATTCATATATATATTTTTAATTATAGTTGACATTAATTAATACTTTATATTAGTTTCAGCTGTACAGCACAGTGGGTAGGCATTTATACAATATATTAAGTACTGCCCCGAATAAGTGTAGTGCCCATCTGACACCATACATAGTTTTTACAACATATTTGAGTACAATCTTCATACTGTATGTCACATCACTATGACTATTTAGTGACTACAAATTTGTACTTCCTAATCCCTTCAACTTTCTCACTCATCCCCCTAAACCTCTTCCCATCTAGCAACCATTAGTCTATTCTCTGTATCTGAGACTATTTCTGTTTTGATTGTTTGTATATTCAGTCCTTTAGATTCCATATATAAGTGAGATCATAAGGTATTTGTCTTTCTCACTCTGACTTACTTGAATTAGCATAATAATCCCTAGGTCCACTTATGTCACTGCAAATGGGAAGATTTCATTCTTTTATATGGCAGATTAATACTCCATTGTACAAATGTACCACAATTTCTTTATCCAATCGTCTATTGATGGACTTTGTTTTCTTATCTTGGCTATTGTGAATAATGCTGCAGTAAATATAGGGGTGCATATGAGGACTATCTGGGAAGGATCCAGCCATGCAATATGCAAATTAGAGGCAATTATTGCAGGAATTTTTTCTGGTCAGCCCTCATATATGTTTTTCAATTAGTGTTTTGGATTTATTTGGATAAATATCCAGGAGTGGAATTGCTAGGTCATAAGGTAGCTTTATTTTCAAATTTTGGAGGAACATCCATACTGTTTTCCATAGTGGCTGCACCAATTTGCAAACTCACAAATAATGAACAAGGGCTCCCTTTTCTTCATATCCTCACACACAGATGTTGTTGGTCAATTTACTGATGATAGCTATTCTGACAGGAATGAGGCGGTATCCATTGTGCTTTTATTTGCATTTATCTGATGGTTAATGATGTTGAGCATCTTTTCATGTGTCTATTGGCCATCTGTATGTCCTCTTTGGAGAAATGTCTATTATATGTCTCTACCCATTTTTTAATTGGATTGTTTGTTTTTTTGGCGTTAAGTTGTATGAGCTTTTTAAAATAAATATTGAATATGAAGCCCTTATCAGATGTATCATTGTCAAATATATTCTTACATTCAGTAGGATGTCTTTTCATTGTGTTGATGGTTCCCTTTGCTGTGACACAAACTTTTTAGTTTGATGTAATCCTGTTTGTTTGTTTATTTGTTCCTTTATTTCCCTTGCCTGAGGAGATAGATCAGTAAAAATACTACTACAGAAAATGTCTGCGACAGATGACTGGATAAAGAAGCTGTGGTACATATACACAATGGAATATTACTCAGCTGTAAGAAAAGATGAAATATTGCCATTTGCAACAAAATGGATGAACCTGGAGATCATCATGCTAAGTGAAATAAGCCAGACAGAAAAAACAAAGAACTGCATGATTTCACTCATATGCGGAATATAAAACTGAAAGC
>PVJL010018651.1:0-15434 GCA_004026885.1 Lyroderma lyra | reverse complement strand
GTGTGGTGTGTGTGGTGTGTGGTGTGTGGTGTGGGGTGTGTGTGGTGTGTGGTGTGTGGTGTGGGTTCTCTTTAGCCTTTTCCAATCCCTTTTGTGCTGCCCCAGCCTCAGGTCGTCCTGCGGGCAGCTGCTCCTGAGCTCAGGTGGTGAGGTCCCGCCACCTGGTGGCTGACCATGGCAGGGTGACCAGGCACCTCACCAAGGCTGGGGTTTGGGCATATCCTCTCCCAGAGGCTGTCCTTGTCCCTTGTCCTCTCTTCTTGCTGTGAAAGGACTTTGCAGATTGTAGGGCCTTTGTGAATGACAGTATCACAGTGACACCAGTGTGCAACCCGTCCGATGTCAGGTGGCCGTTTGTGGAACAGTCCCCCCGGGATCCCAGCAGAATTTCCGCCCCTGCCAGGACTTGGGTGCCGTGACTGGGTGTGGGGTGGTCACAGGGTCTAGGCACTTCCACTCCACACAATTGCCAACTGCTGTATTGTTCCTAACGAGGATTTTAGAAACAAACGAAGAAGACGAACGAGATCACATCGTGCAGATTTGCTGAATAGTTAAAGCCAACACGTGACGGGTGGCAGCGTGCTGTACCGGTGGCTTCTGGTCTTACCTGCTGATCCCTCTCCCCATAGAGCCGGCCCTGCTCCGCGCCTCAGGCGATGAGCCCTTCACTCACTGGTGCATTCGGTTCCTGATGCCACAGGTATTTACCGACTGCTCAGCACCCGCACAGGGGACAGAAAGAGGAGTAGACCACACACTGGCCCTCGAGGGTCTCGCCAGCAAGCTGAGAGGCCACTTCAAGCGAAATGCTGCCACCAGGCTGGGGTTTCTCCCACCTTAACGCTGGGGTCCTGGGAGGGGTCTTGTGTGAAGGTGGGGGGTCATGCCAGACCTGTTATACACAGTCTCATCAGACTTACCTGTGTGAAACCTCACATCCTGATGCTCAGAGATTTTAATTCAGTGGGTCTGGGGTTGCACCCAGGAGTCCGATTTCTGGAAAGCTACAGGTAAGCTAGGTTTGTGACCTCTGCTCTAGAGCACGACTGGGATAGGACAGTGGAGACAAGGCAGCGGACTTCCAGGTGTGCTGGTGGCCTCCTGGGAAGGGTGGCTCTCAGAGCAGCCGGTACCTGCCTGCCTGAGAACCCCTCTGCTCATGGCCCCAGGCCTGGAGGCTCAGTCTGCACATACCATGTGTCCTGTGCTAGCGACGGTGACAGCTGGCTGCAGCAGCCTCCTCGCAGATGGTGGGGCCACTGCCCGTGGCAGCTTCGTTCTCTGGCACTAAGTCAGTTAGGCCATCCATTTGTGCTAAGTCAACGTGGGCTTAAGGACCTAACCTTAGGTCTTCCTGCTGCCCTCGTCCTGCCGGAACACGGCCCAGCGGCCTGGGGGTGTGCTGTTAGCTCTCTGGGCTGACAGTCAGACCCTGAGGACGGGCTGGCCCAGCGTGACCGCATCATGGCAAAAGCTCTTCATTCACCTTTTTTTGGCCAAACATCACCAGAAAGACTCAGTTGCTTGAGAGAAAGCAACTCCGTATCCATGGCAGCACTTCCAAAAAAGTATGTTCTATACACACGAATGCAAAGCAATTGATCAACATTAGCACATAAACATTAATTGCAAATGAGAAAAAGAAAGATGTGAAAGAGAGAAGTGAGACCTTGATTCAGGGTCAACTTAAATTCGGATATATTGCTATAAAAATAATGACACAGGTAAACATTGATTTTTATTTTTCAATATTATATTAGTTTCAGGTGTACAGCATGGCGGTCAGACATTAACATAACTTACGAAGTGATTTCCCCACCTGTCCTGTACCCATCTGACACCATGCATATCACTATGTTCTCTATGCTGTGTGAATACTTTACATCCCCTCGGCTATTTCGTAACCACCAACTTGTACTCCTTAATCTCTTTCCCTCCTCCAGCCCCTGGACCCTCTTCTCATCTGGCAACCATCAGTTTGTTCTCTGTATCTATGGGTTTGTTTCTGTTTCGTTTGTTCACTTGTTTTGCAATAGCTTTTTTTTAAAGTAGCCACTCAGAGATGTTACTAAGGTGACTTTCCAAGAGGTGGAGTGGTGTTATGTCCAGCATTTCCCGAGTGTACTGTCCGTGGAGCTCGTTCTGTGAGCCACCTCTATCTTCACACGAGAGGCTGGGGGAAACAGTAGTTTGGAAGAAGCTTCTTGAAGGTCTTACCCATCCTTCCTCTCCACCTACATGCAAAGCAAAGAGAACAAACCAGTCAGACCTCAAATGCTGTTGGCATTCTTCATAGGAGTGCTGTTACCTGCTGAGGGTTGAAGGTGGCTTTTGGAGGGGGAGAAGGCCTTACTCTTTTTGTGTATATGCAGAGACAGGCGTATAGGACATAAACAAACACAGTACTATCTGTGGTATTAAATTTTTATGGGGGAGAAAGCAATGAGGGCAAAAATGTCTAACACGGCTCCTTAGAAGGGCAATACAAATAAGGATAATAAAGTTGAGAAATGCTGACATATAGGCTTCCAACCAATCAAACTGCGCTTGGGGGACAGCTCTGCTCCTGTGTGACCTTGGGCTAAATGACTCCCCTCTGGGAGCTTCAGGTTCCTCACTTCAGAAATAGAAATTCTATTCTAAAATTGTATGCCTGAAACCTATGTCATCCTTGCTAACAGATGTCACCCCAATAAGTCCAACAATAAAAATGAATTAAAAAAAAAAAAGAAAAGCAATAGAAATTCTCCATGAAGTCTCCGGGAGTTTCAAGGAGATAAGTACAGTGCCTGACACACAGGAGATGTTTGTAAAACGGAAGCTAAAGACAGACCTTTGGGCCCAACACTGCTGTCCACCTGGGGGACTACAACAGAGCAGGGCCCATTTCGGGGGCCAAAACGCCAGGACGTCGGGCTTTCCTACATTAAGATGCGTGGAGCTTGGTTACAGCCAGATCTGGCAAAACCGAAATGGGAAAAAGCTATCACAAAGCTTGTAAGATAACCAGAAAAAGCACCCTGGCCCCGGGGGAACCCCCAAGTCGGAGCTGGCCAAGGGGGCAGCTGCAGCGCCACCTGCTGGGTGTGACGCTGCTCCCGCAGACCGCAGGGGCCAGACCCGGAGATGGCATCCCTGTGGCCTGCCTGGGCTGGGAGAGACGCCCAGGTGGGTGGGGCAGGCCCTGGCAGGAAATGCCCGCAGCACTTAAACACAGTCTGGGAGGGGACAGGAAACAGGAACTTTGGGCCGACATGGAAACGCTTTCTGAATTATCAGGAAATCAGGACTAGAGCTGGAGGGGCGGGCACCACCCTGTCACAAAACTGCCATTCCCGGCGCCCCCCCACGGAAAGCGCTGGAGGAAGCCGGAATCGTGGAGGGTTGTGGGGGCTGCGGGGGTCCTCACCGGGAAAGGGTCCGGCTCGGGCCTTCGTTCCCAACACAGCGTATCAGTACCCCCTTGACCTTTAGTGGCCGAGAGATGTGACCCACAGTCCTGGTATTCCTAGGACAGAAGGGGTTCTTTGGACACTTGAGGTTTAAAACCAGGGACATCTGAGGCACACGGACGAGCTGGCTGCCTGATTCTTAACACAGGCTGCTCAAATCTCACAGCTTTAGTGCCGCGAGTGCCATCTTGCCTGCCCACAATACCATCGCCTGGCGAGTTATTATAAAGAAAGCCCCAGGCCTAGGCTGCACTCAGACCAATGAAATTAGACTCTCAGGTGGGACCCAGGCTTCTGAATTTTTTCAGGCTCTCCGGGTGGGTGATTCCTACGTATAGCCAAAGATGGGAACCCTGGGATTAATGGGGTTCAAGCATCACCTGGGGCCTGTTTTGGGGCCTTACCCCCAGAGACACTGTGTAGGGTCTGCAGTGGAGGCTGGGGATGAGTCACTGAAAACTAAGTCAGCAGTACTGCCCAGGCAAGGGTTCCCCTGAGCACAGTTTTGAGAACCACTGGCCTAACACTGTATTCCGTTGGGGGACCCACTAGTGTTGAACAGAAAGGGATGGTCTGACCAACCCAATCAAAACATGGATGCAGCAGCCACAGGTGGAAGGAGTTGAAGAGTTTATAGGATCACTCAATCCAGGTCCTTCTTCTAAATGCAATTAACTTTCAATGAGCCAGCCAGACACACTTCAGGGCAGCTGGCCACACAAGTCATCCCTGGAGAAGAAGTCTAGGATTGAACAGCTCCAGGCTGAGCATCGGGGTTCCTGGGACGTCCTCATAGCCCTCATACTAACAAGCCACCGGTACGACCCTGGGTAAGTGATCCCCCCTTTCCTTGGCCTCATCTCCCTTATCTGTACACTGCGGGGCATGGACCCCTGACTTCTGAGGCCCCCACCTCCTCTGAAACTAAAAAACAACAACAACAAAAAAACCAGGCTCATTTGCATGGGAAGAAGAGGAAGCCTTAGAGTCCCCTAGGGAGCTGTAATAGAAGGCCTAGGGTGCCTGACTCCAGCACTAGTGGCAGGTTGCAGAGGGAGAGAATAAGGCCTTGTGTGGGTGCGCTGCCGTAACAAAGGGTCACAGGCGGGGTGGCTGAAACCATGGAACCATGTGTATGGCTGCACGGCTGAGGTCAAGGTGTGGGGCTGTGCCTCTGAGGCGCCGGGGCAGGAAAGATCTGTCCCCAGGCCTTTCCCATAGCTTCTGCCAACAGAACTCCAGTCTTCGTGTGATGCATGATGGTTCTCCCTGTGTACGAAGTTCCCTTTTTAATAAAGTCATATTGGACTGGGGGCCCTACCTGCTCCGGTATTGACTCATCGTTAACTAGTTATATCAGCACTGACCTTGTTTCCAGATAAGGTCACATCCTGAGGTGCTGAGGGTTAGGACCTTTCAACATGTCAATTTCTTTTTTGGGAGGGGGACACAATTTAACCCATAAAAGTGGGGATGCACTAACAGTAGCAGCTAAATGGGTGCAATGACTAAAGGAGGTTCTGTGGTCCAAAATGATGGTGCTTGCAAACCTACAACTTATTATAGCATAGTGACAGCATCAGAGCGGAGGTGTCATCACAGCCAAAGGCTGCTCAGGGGACGGGGTGTAGAGACACCACATCTGAGCCGCTGTGGCCTCGCTTGGTAGGAGCCATGGCAAGATGCACTCTCTCGAGTCGGGAACCACCAGCGTGTGCACAGGTCACCTCAGCGTCCCCGATGGGGTCTCGACCCAGGTTCTCATACCTGCTGTCGTGCAGGCATATTGTCACTACATAACTACTCGCAATAGCAGAGCCTGGAGTGGGGGTGAAGTGGGCTCACGCAGACAGGTGCAGACCATCAATCTCATTGCTAACCAAAGCACAGTGCTGACAAGCTGCTACGAGCCACCCCCAGCTCCCGGGGGAGTTGTTACAAAGCAGCAGGGTTGCTCAGGGACCCAGCTGGTCCCTTATTTCTCAGCCGATCTCAGACCTGCAGGAATTAACCCTCACAGTCCAGGGGCTGAAGGAAATCACACAGGTGACCTTCTTCACTAGGGGCCAAGCTCCTCTTCCATCCGGCGATCTGTGTGAGATTCACCTGGACTTCAGGGATACAAATCTGAGGCTGTTGGAGAGATCAGGCAGCCCTGTTCCATTTGCAATTGGCCTTGGGTTGGGGGCTGGTGGTTTAAATCTGCTAATTGTCGTGTGCACACCTTTTAGTCGTCTGTAGCTCCTGCCACTGGAATCCCTGCTTCCCCTCTTATTGCTGCTTTCTTGAGTCACTGCGCAGGAATTTTGGGTTTAAGGTGCCCTGAGAATGCAATGTGTGGGGCAGAAGGCTTCTCGGTTGACCCCTGGGACTATACATCTCCTCAGAGTCACAGGGAAGCCCACCAGTGGCCTGAGGGGGTGCCGATAGGTTATTGCCCAGGGGCAGTTAGTTTCAGGAGGGTCTCCTGGGGCTGGGGTTGCAGAGAGCCTGTGCAGCCCTCCAGGGACAGGGTCACCCCAAAGCTTGGGGCCTGGTGAATCTGCAGAGATGGCAAGAGGCCAAAGCAGAGGTGACAGAGGAGGAAGCCAGGCAGGTCTGATAGTCAGCAAAGCAGTCCTGCTGGGACAGGGGACCCAGTGAACGGAGGCCTCGGTGAGCCCTAGCAGTGCTGAAGGCAGAACTGGAGGTGGAAGGTACCAGGAGCCAGAGGGAGGAGCATGTCCTGTCCCAGCTGGGAGGGGTCTGTCTGACCTTCCCTGGTTCCGCCCGTCCATACCTTCTTTGCCTCTACTTCATGGTGCCTGTAGCTCAGTCCTTATCGAACAACGTCAGCCACTGCTGGCCCCAACTCCCAACCTAGACAGACACAAGCCACACTGTTTATGAATTTTAGTTTTGTTTTAAAGTAATAAACAGGGCATTTGGAAAGGGACTGGAAAAATCACACAGGTTGGGGTGGTCCCTGTGCGGTTTAGCATTTCCTTCAGTGGAACATGACGTGTTTATGTGGATGGCGCAGTGCAATAGTTTTGCTGGGGTAGCTTTGTGGCTTGTGATCATTATTTATGTGTTATATGTCTGCTTTATAATTCTGCGGTTTCTGGAGTAATCAATATGCTCATTTGCCTGTTTAATGTGGTTTAAGAGCAAAAATTTTTAATTTTAAACGATTGTGGAGGCTTTGAGTTCCGGGATCTCTGCATTTGGATGGACTTTTTGTTTGTACATGATTTGGTTGAAACTGAGACCTGACTTGGTTAAGGAGACCTTGGAAAGGCCACTGAAGTAGGATCGAGTCCCAGCTCAGTCCCCGTGGGCACTGTGACCCTGAGAGAAGTGCTCTCTGAGCCTCAATTTCTTCATCTGTGCAGCAAACAGAACATGTTGCCTGCCTTTCAGGACCAAATGCAGCAAGGTACCTGCAAGTCCTTTTCAAAGCACAAGTGCAGGGTTGAGCTTTCTACTGTTCCTATTCAATGTCACGTTGTTTCCATGGGAAAGCACAGCTTGGATTCACAATGCAATTTCCGGGAATGCATTTGTCTTGAAGCAGTCTTTGGCCAAAAGCAACATAGCCTGACCCAGAGATAAAATACACAGGGACCAAAGGCAGGAACTGCCCAGGTTTTCAAAGAAAACGAAAATGAAAACTTGCCCTCAGCGAGGTTGCCCATCTTGCCCATCTTTAGAGAAGCCCTCGTATCAGTCAGGGTTCGCCAATGAAACAGGAGACCCCGGAGGTATGTGTGTGTGTTTGTTTATTTTTAAGGAATTGGCTCATGCCATGGTGGAGGTCCAGCAGGTCCAACATCTGCAGCCCGCAGGCTGGAGACCCGCAGAGAAGCTGATGGTGCATGTCCAGTCCAAAAGCAGTTTGCTGGCAGAATTCCCTCTTCTCTGGGGGAGGTCAGTCTTGCTCTATGAAGTCCGTCAACCAAGCAGGCGAGGCCCACCCACGTTATGGGGGGTAATCTGCTTTCCTCCAAGTCTGTTGATTTCATGTTTTTGTTCTTCTTTGTTTTTTCCTGTCATCTATAGTTTATTTATTTTCTTTTTCTTTTTAAATTAGTTTCAGCTGTATAAACAACATAATGATTTGACATTTACGTACCTCACAAAGCGGTAACCCCAACAAGTCTGCTACCCACCTGATACCTTACATAGCAATCGATTGACTATATTCCCTAGGCTGTACTTTATATCTCATGACTCTATATATTTAAAATTATAGTTGACATACAGTATTATTTTACATTAGTTGTTGATTTAATATTAATCACATCTAAAAAAAAATCTTCACAGAAGCATCTAGAATAATGTTTGACAAAATATCTAGTTACCATGGCCTAGCCAAGTTGGCCCATAAAATTCACCATCACAGCCCCCCCGCCCCGATTTCTCCGTGATGCCCGTCTCCTTCCCTCCCCTCCCCACAGGGACATAGCTGTCATCCTGGAGTTGGGGTGTGTCCTTCTTGCCCATGTTTGCCTGCTATTACTACATAGGTTTGTGTAAAGCTCAAGTGTCAGTGGAGGCCCCCAGACACATTCCGCTGAGGTGTGAGGCCATGTGGAAGGATTTAAAGGGAAACCAGCGGCGGAACCCTTAACCTCATCCACCATGAGGGTATAAGTGAGTCAGGGATTTGCGATTCCAGGAAGACTTATGGCCCCAGCTGTTGTTAGTGAGATTGGAACCACATGCACCCCAAAACCTGAAGGCATCAACTAGAACTCTGAAGAGCATTGAAGACTCTGGAGAACCCATGGAAATGCTCATGAGAGTGACCTGGACACATCTCCTGGCTCAGGGATGCCAGTGTTAAGGAAGTGAAGACCTCTCTTGTCTCCTTGTACCCCTCCTCCTCTCTTCTGACGCAGAGGTCAGAAACCAGGTGGGCAAGGGCAGGGAGGGGCAGAGGAACAGGGAGGGAAGGAGGGAAGACACTGGCCACATCCTCCCCTGATGGCTTGACAGCAGCTGGCCTGACATACACATGGGGGAGTGGCTTTTGATTCTGTAAACATCCCGTCCCCCGTCCCCAGCCACCCGCCTGCAGTGGTACAGTCTGGTTCCCACCCTGTTGGTACTGGGCTTGGCATGCCAGTGGGATGTTAGCAGATGTCACATGAATGAAGTGTGCCGTGTGCTGGCATTGAGGACTTTCTCCTTCTACTCTGACATCATCAGGAGACCATGCCCCAGGTCAAGTGTTTGCTCAAGAATGAAAGATGTGAAACTGTCCTAAACAGAGCTCATGGCCTGTACAACCTGCGGCCCAGGATGACTTTGAGTGCGGCCCAACGCAAATTCTTAAAACATGATAAGATGTATTTTCTGACTTTTTTTTTTTAACCTCATCAGCTATCATGTTAGTGTATTTTATGTGTGGCCCACCCAAGACAATTCTTCCAGTGTGGCCCAGGGAAGCCAAAGGTTGGACACCGCTGGCCTAGAGCAAGTCCACCTGAGATCAGAAGAGCCACCTGCAGAGTTGCAAGCTAAATATAGATGCTTATTTATTTCCATGTGTCCCTGGACTTTGGGGTGGCTTATTATGTGGCATAATAATGAGAAAAATGACAATAATTGACTGATAAAAGGAGTAACCAAATAAAGTAGAAAACTGTGGTGATTACACTAAGATAGACATTAGGTATAATTGGAGAACATTATTTATTGATTAGAACTACCTATTAATACATTGCATTCTGAGGTGGGGGAAGAACAAGTCACACAAAATAAATGTAAAGGAACATTAATTAATAGGCAACAATACAGTTGCTTTCTGATTTACCCATGGGTCCTGCTTGTTCAGTTCAAGAGTTGCATGTTCTTACATTAATAGTGTATACACACGATTACAATTTCATGCAAATAGCTCCACGTTGTACTCTGCAAATTGCCCTTTTCAGTCAGTGCTAGGTTTTTGAGGTTTATCTAGGCTGATGCTTGTAGTTCAAGTTTTCCATTTAAATTGTTGAAAAATATTTTATTATATGAATATACCACAATTTTTAAAACTCCGTTCTCTCAATAATGGCCTCTTATGTTGTTCCCCCATCATTTTTTTTTTTTTTGGCTATTACAAACTTTGTTTCAAGAAACATGCTTGTAGTTGAGTCTTCCTGTGCACACAGATGTGAGTCTCTCAAGGGTCTATGAGGCTGTCCGGAAAGTATCCAGCCACATCATGTAATAAGTAGAGGTGTTTATAGCTGGATATTTTCTGGACAGCTCTCGTATACTAGAATGGAAAGGTAATTATTGGTGCTGTTTCCCAGTCTCCAGTATTTCCATTTTCCTCCTGCTGGGACAAGACGATTACATTCCCTGTCCCTTTGAAGTTAGACCTAGCTACATGAATTCTTTGGCCAACGAGATATACGTGGAGGTGACGTATGTCACATACAGGTGGAAACTTTTGAGAGCTAGCGTGTAACTTGCCTTTGTCACCTGCTGCCACAGTGACCAGCATTGCTCTGCTCTGGATGGTGAGACTCTCAGCCAGCTTCTTGGAGTGAGAACTGTGTGGAGTTGAATCCTCAGCCATTCGAGGATGGATACGTAGTACGAGGAAGAAATGAACCTGAACTTGAACGATTGAGGTTCGGGTTGTTTTGTTCAGTCAGCTCCACCTTTCCATCCTCTCTGACATGTGCATTAGGACCTGGGAGGGGCCCTCCGTAACAGAACACGTGCCTAGGTACTGGCTCAGGAGCTGCATGACGTGCAGCGAGGAAACGTATGAAAGGCTGGAAAAAAATGCCCATTTACATCATGAGGTGGAGAAGCATTCCTCAACTGCACTTGCAGGCATTTGGGAGGCAGATCATTTACCTAATGAACTTGGAGATTTAGGAAAAGTGCTTAGAAAGCAGAACATTGTGTAAATTAGTTACTGTTGGAGAAAAAGACGAGTTCAGAAAAGAGCTGGTCGGCTTGCAGTATTTTTAGAGTTGGAAAAAGCAAATGCCTCTCATCTTTAAAAGGTAAAATTAAAAAAGGCTTAGAGAGCCAGAGAATGATGAAAATTTAGTTCTGTAAAAGCAAGGATTAAATCAATGCTACAGAGCCACATCCAGTTTTCAATCTCTGCATGTATCAGTGTATCTTCTAGTGAAATGTCCAGGTTCATTCAATTAGAGCAGTTCTCAACCTTTTTCCACTTGTTACCCCTTTTAAACCCATTTCTATAAATTGGACCCCTTTAAAACAGTTGGTTTTAAATACTCTTTTGTTCGGTGCATATCTAAATGTAAAATAGTGGAAATAAGGTAACAAAATGAGGAAAGAAAAACTACTACACTAAAAGTACAAACCACAGATTTAATTTTACAATATTCATAATACAGTTAAATACTGATAATGATGATCAAGTATTTAAATGTTAAATAAAAAAACTACTTGAAAAGACTCACAATTAAAAACAATGCACTTCCTTTTACTTAGTCAATAACTAAACTGATCAAACAGTCTGGCTATGGATGTATTTATGTATTTGGGGAATTCTAGAAACATTGCAAATGGATTGTTCTGAAACTGTGTGTGACGACTGGTAGCCGAGCGGTTTGGGGGAAGAGTTCATGGTCATGCCCTCACCAATCATCATTCGCTGATGGGATCTGATTTTTAATTTCTCCATGAACAGTGATTTGATCTTAACATTGATTGTTCCATAGCTGATGTTTTGCAGTTTTATATTTACTTGTTTTTTCAACATTACTAATTATTTTTCTTGTACCCCTGAATGGCCCAGTCTGTACCCCGAGGGGTATGCATGCCATCGCTGGCTTAGAGGAAATGTATTGAGTGGGGAAAGACTAAGGGTGTGGATCAAAATACCTTCTATTAAATCTAGAGTGGCAGGAGAGCAAACTCTGGATTTAACAGAAGGTATTTAATAAAGAAATGTAGCAAGTAGGAGATTTATTTATAAAGGAAATTTGAGTGTGTCTATCAGTCTTTGGTGCCACTGGAACCAAACAGGAGGAGACTAAAGGTTTGGAGAAGACGATGCTGCCTGAAGAATCACTGGCCTGATCTGGACTTCGTTTGAATCTTAAAACCACCTCGGGGTCCCCCAGGAAGTGTGCTGAGGAAGATGTGGGATCTGCAGGGGAGCATGTTCTGTGGTGTCCACTTCAGCTTTGGCCAAGGAAGGGAAGGGGGAAAGGAGAGCTTTGGAGGGTTGGGTCAGAGCCTACAGAGAACATTCCAGGAGGTGGAATCAGGATCTAATCATGGTGAAGAATGCTCTGAGGTTTTGGCATTGCTGTGGCCCTCATTCTCTCTTCTAAATGGGGGTGTTTGCTGCTGTTTTCCTGTCCTGGGTTCATCATTAGTGTTGGTTAGTTGGAGATAATCACGTGTCTTCTTAGTCTGATAAAGACGCAGCAACCACATGTAGGTGCAGAGACAGCTGCCTGTCACCCGGATGTAGGGATCATGGTGCAAAATTGGGTGTCTTGGAAGTTGGGCTTGGTGGTGTGCTGAGATGGGGCTTCTGGGTTGTCTCCCTTGGGCACAGGGTGAGCATAAGAGTGATCAAAGTGTGGTATAGAAGGTAAACGTCATTAGTGCTGTTCACCTACGTTTCTAGTTCTCTCCTTCTGAGCTCTTGTGCTAGATGGACCCCTTAAGTCTGATGATGATCACGACAGGGGTTGAATGAACCCCATGGTGTCATAAGACCTGCCTAGAGAGGTAGGCTTTATTAAAAAGAAGGAAAACGCACAAGACCAGGCTCAGTAAGACAGAGATGCATCACAACCTGCTGGTTGTGACATGGGATTCATTGCAGCAGAAAGTTCCCTTACATTGCCAATCTCCTTTCTCGGAGGAGAGTATGCGAGTGGGGCCTTGTTTGAGAGGAAGATACAGGATGGCTGATGTTGGGCAGTCTGGATTTGGGATACTGGCTTTACTGGGGTTCTCTAAGGACCTTGAAGCTTATGAGAAGTTGTGTCTCCTCGGCTGTGGGAGGAAGGTTCTAGTCCAGGAAATGGAGCTCAGGTGCTGTCTCTCCACCTGGGATAGGGGTCATCTCCCCACTAGTACCCGATGTGAGGGCCCAGGATTGCACTTGCCTATCCTCTTTAAGGTGGAATGGTCCGTGTGACTTGCTTTGGTCAATTACTGGGCATTTGACTCCACTGGGAGCCTGTGTTCAACTTGACCATTCATTCATTCATTCATTCATTTATTTAATTTATATATGTGGGTAGTTCCCTGGCTGGGAAACGAACCCAGGCCGCAGCATTGACAGCGCCGAAGCCTTAGCCACTACACCACCAGGGAACTCCCATGACCTTTCCTTCTTCCCGTGTGACTATTGGCATTCCCGCTCGGAGGCTCCGTCAGCCTGTGTACCTGAGTGAGGGCAGCACGGAGCAGACACCTGGCTGGGCCGAGCTGAATGAGACAAAGTAGCATGAGAGAAATAAACCTGTTATGTGAAGCCATTTATACTTGTGAGTTGTTTTAACTGCAGCCTAACTACCCTCACCTATCCCAGCTGATGCAAATGGGTCTTCTGGGTGATGGGGTATGCACATCGCTGGCTTTACTAGACACTGCCAAATTGCCCCCTGGAGTCATTGTGTCAGTCAGTGCCATTCCTGACTAAATACAGAGCTCTGTCTTGGGTGTTCCTTTACACTCCTTCCACCCGGCAGTGGCCATTGTGGACCTCTAGTTGGTCTCCCAGCTGCTACTTGTTATCCAGGATGCAGGCAAGAATTCGATGGATCGGGGAGTTCCCTGATGGTGTAGTGGTTTAAGGCTTCAGCGCTGGTGCTGTTGGCGCTGCGGCCTGGGTTTGATTCCCAGCCAGGGAGTTACCCACATACCAAAAAGCAAAAAAAAAAAAAAAAAGAATTCGATGGATCTCTTGAGGAAGAAACAGAATGTAGGCAGATAGGATGAGGACTGGAAGACGGGCATGTCTGAAGTCAAATAGAAAGGTCAGCAGAAACAGGGAGGGAGAAATGAGTGAGTGTCCAGGGTCCCGTCAAAGAGAGGGTAGATCAGCCGAGGCAGCTGTCTGGAACCCACACTTGGAGTCTGGAGAACAACAGAAGGATCAAGGGCTCGGACCACAGGCCTGGGCCGCCGGGGGCTGGATTCAGGCACGAATCCAGCCAGGGAGCACGTGTGAAGTCGGCCATCTTCTGGGGCAGGAGCTTCGCGCAGGACTGGTGGTGATCTTGCACTCAGGTAGATCAGTTTGCAGACAGACAGACCCCCACACCTGAGTGGAAGAGAGGTTTGAGGAGAAGGTGGCACCCCAAGAGTGCACTGTTTTAATGAAATAGGCTGAGATGTGGCTTCATCTTGTTGCTGTCCCTTCTTTAAACACGTCTGGTCCTGTCTGTGTTTGGGCTTTCAGCATTTCTCCTCTGCACGTAGCTTTTCTCTGCAGCCATCACTTTTTAATTCTGTAAATCTCCACTGGTACCTGGCATATGGGGGAGAAGGCACATGAAGGGAAGTCATATTTATCAAGAAAGTAACCTACTATGTGCAGGTGCTGAAGGGGACTTTACCCACACTATCTCATTTAATCCTCCCAGGATTTCCTTAGGGTCACTGTTATCATCCTGTTTTATAATGTACATAAGGGACCTGGGGCTTGGAGAGGTGAGTCATCTATCTGAGGTACTGCATCTGTTCTTACTGGTGGAATGACCATCCTCAGTCCCATGTCATTGACCTTGAAGTCCCCTCTGGAACCCTGAGATCGTTTGCATAGTGCGGGGACCTGCCTTTGGTTCAATGCAAGGCTCACCTGCTCCCTGAAGTGGGAAGGTGCACTCTCAGGGGCACCAGAGTCCATGGAGGCAGAATCATCTTTTAGGGTCCTGGGGCATGAGTGACAGGCACAGTGGGAGAGGAGGTGGAACAGAGCACGTAGCAGCTGCTCCTGGTGGCTCGAGTTACATTCCGGCCTAAATTAGCCTTGTTCTTTTCGAGATTATCCGTGGGCTTGTTGCAGGCTGCTGGGCTGACTCAGTTCCTAGGTTTTGTTTTGTCCTCCCCACCCCACCACCCCGGTCTTCCTTCTTAGGTTTTCCACTGGAGTTAGCTTGCTGAGAGGCTAGATGGGGTGGCCAAAATGTGGGCTGAGCGATGGAGGTCAGTACTCAAAACTCTCCTTTGTCTCTTCCTGTCCCTAGGGAGTTTTACCATTATTGATTAATTCTTTTACTACAGTGCAACTCGAAGTAAGGTTGTTATCAGCAAAATTGATCAGATTTTCCCCTGAAGACAGTAGATTTGAAAAAAATAAAAAAAGAATTCTCATATATGAGGGGGGACCCAAAAAAACCTGGAATTCTATTCTGGAGGGCGGGCCCCTTGTAGCACAGGCTCTCCCTGCTAGGTGAGTGTTCTAGGAGCCCATCTGCATCCGTGCATCAGCTGGTGGTGGTGTGTGAGGCTGTGTTTGGCTTCAGTGAATTTTTTTTGGAGATTCTTTCAACGTGTTTGCCCATTTCATGATGGTGATTTACACAAACAATGTGTGGCCTGACAACGTGCCTGCTCACACTGTCCCAGTGTTCAGCAGTTTTTGACCAAAAAGCACATGACCCCGTGTCCCACCCTCCTTAATTACCTGATCTCGCCCTGAGTCACATTTTCTGTTGTTGTTGTTTTGTTTTTTTGTTTCCCCAGATGGAAAAAGTCCTCAGAGGGAAACATTTTGCCCATGTGAGGTGGAAGAGGTGAAACAAAAACAGCAAAAGCACTAAAAGGCATCAAAATTGATGAGTTCAAAAACTGATTTGAGAGCAGTGGAAAAAGCCTCTCGGTGCCTGCATTGCATCAAACAGAGTACTTGGAAGGTGACTGAAGTTTAAACATGTAAGAATAAACATACAATCTTTTATAAATAAATTCCGTTTTTCGTTGGGTCCGCCCTAGTATGTCACTATGTCACATAATAAGGGAAACTCCTCTTGCCCAACCCCCCCC
>PVJL010018650.1:0-15469 GCA_004026885.1 Lyroderma lyra | reverse complement strand
GAGGAGGGGGGGAAGCTAAATATAAGGTGATGGAAAGAGAAGTCACATTAGGTGGTGAACTTATTATACATCAAGTTGACCATGCACTGTAGAATTATATGCCTGAAACCTATGTAATCCTTGCTAACAGATGTCACCCCAATAAGTCTAACAATAAAAATGAATTAAAAAAACAACTAAAAACAAAAAAACTAAAAATCCTCAGAAAGATCATGAAATTTACCCAGAAGACAGCTTGTTACAACTGGAAGTGTCGGATTTAAGTGACAGAGAATTTAAAGCAGCCATTCTAAAGGCCGTGAGAAAAATGAAAACCAATTGGCAGAACACCATAGGTGAGATAAATAATATAAGAAAGGATATAAACGGCATAAAAAAAAACTCTGTGAACAAAAAGAACAATTTAACAAAGAAATTGAAAACATAAGAAATACTGAGACGGAAATACGAGAAATAATACGATAAAAGAAGTGAGAAATGAAATAACTGCCATAGGAAACAGGACCAACCAGATGGAGGAAAGAATTAGTGATATTGAAGATCAGAATATGGAAACAGCTCAGAAAGAGGAAGAGAGGGAGTGTAGAACCAAAAGAATTGAAAGAACTCTGTAAGAACTATCTGATTACATGAGACAAAACAACATGAGAATAATAGGAATAGAAGAGGGGGCAGAGCAATCTACAGAGAGCATACTCAAACAAATCGTAGATGAGAACTTTCCAAATCTATGGAAAGATCTGGAACCACAAGTTCAAGAAGAAAACAGGTCCCCCAGATACTTGGACCCTAACAGATCTTCTCCAAGACAAATGGTATTAAAGATGTCCAAAACTAAAGACAAAGAGACAATTCTCAAGGCAGCCAGGGAAAAAGGAACTATAACCTTCAGAGGAAAACCATCAGTCTGGCATCAGATTTCTCAACAGAAACTCTACAATCCAGGAGAGAGTGGAATCCAATATTCAAAAATTTAAAAGAGAGAAACTTCAAGCCAAGAATAAATTATCCAGCAAAATTATCTTTCAGGTGTGAAGGTGGAATAAAGACCTTCTCAGACAAACAGAAGTTGAGGGAATTTGCCAGCACGAGGCCAGCACTCCAAAAAATACTGAAGGAGCCTCTTCAGCCTGAAACAAAACATCAGGACAAATGGAACGAAGTTGGGGCAAGAAGAAAGAAACAAAAACAAACAAACAAACAAAAAAAAAAAACAAAGAAAGAAATAAGTAATGGCCACAGGAAATCCTCACATATCGATCATCACTCTAAATGTTAATGAACTGAACTCAGCAATAAAAAGACACAGAGTAGCAGACTGGATTAAAAAACAGAACACATCCATATGCAGTCTCAAAGAAACATACCTCAGCTCTAAGGATAAACACAGACTCAGAGTGAAAGGATGGGATACAATACTCCAAGCAAATGGTAACCAGAGAAAAGCAGGAGTGGCCATACTGATATCTGATGAAATAAACTTCAAGTTAAAAAAGATAGTAAAAGACAAATATGGACATTACATAATAATTAAAGGCACAATGCAACAACAAGAAGAGTTGACACTAATCAATATATATGCTCCCAACCAGGATGCACCAAAATACACAAAGAAACTACTAACAGACTTGAAAGGAGAAACTGATGAAAACACAATCATAGTGGGAGACTTAAACACCCCGCTAACAGCTATGGACAGATCATCCAAACAGAAAATATATAAGGAAATAACAGCTCTAAATCACACATTACTGCAATAGGACATAATTGACATTTACAGGACACTTCATCCAGCAAAAAGAGACTACACCTTCTTTTCTAGTGCGCATGGAACATTCTCAAGAATAGACCATATGCTGGGACACAAAAGTAGCCTCAGCAAATTCAAGAAGATCGAAATCATACCAAGTGTATTCTTGGAACACAAAGCTTTGAAACTGGATATCAACTCTAAAAGGAAAGCAGAAAAAACCACATATACATGGAGATTAAACAACAGCTTATTAAAAAAAGACTGGATAAAAGAACAAATAAAAGATGAGATTAAAAAATATATGGAAACTAATGACAATGAAAATACAACGTATCAGAATTATTGGGACACAGTGAAAGCGGTAATAAGAGGGAAATTTATATCATTACAGGCCTATCTTAAGAAACAAGAAAAATCACAAGCAAACATCTCAGCATCCCATCTTAAAGAACTAGAAAAAGAAGAGCAGACAAAACCCAAAGTGAGCAAAAGGAAAGAAATAATAAAAATTAAAGCAGAGCTAAACCAATTAGAGAACAGAAGGATAATAGAAAAAATCAATATTACGAAGAGCTGGTTCTTTGAGAAAGTCAACAAAATTGAGAAACCTCTGGCAAGACTAATCAAAGGACGAAAGGAAAGGACACAAATATCCAAAATTACAAATGAAAGGGGAGAAATTACCACTGATACCACAGAAATACAAAAGATTATAAGAAAATTTTATGAAGGACTTTATGCCACAAAATTTAACAATCTAGAAGAAATGGACAAGTTTCTAGAAACTTATAGCCTACCAAGATTAAACAAAGAAGAATTGGATAATCTGAATAGAACAATCAACAGCAACAAGATTAAAATGACTATCCATAATCTCCCTAAAGGCAAAAGCCCTGGACCAGATGGTTTCACCAACGAGATCTACCAAGCATTCAAAGAAGAATTAACGCCTATCCTCCTCAGACTCTTCCAAAAAATTGAAGTGGAAGCAATACTTCCTAACTCATTCTATGAGGCCAACATTACTCTAATACCAAAGCCTGGCAAAGACAACACAATAAAATAAAACTATAGACCAATATCTCTGATGAACAGAGATGCAAAAATCCTCAACAAAATATTAGCAAATAGAATACAACAATGCATCAAAAAGATCATACATCATGATCAGGTGGGATTCATCCCGGGAGCACAAGGATGGTTCAACACAGGAAAATCAATCAATGTGATACACCATATAAACAAAATCAAAGATAAAGACCATATGGTCATTTCAATTGATGCAGAAAAAGCTTTCGACAAGGTACAACATCCATTTATGATCAAAACACTAAATAAAATATGTATAGAAGGAAGTATCTCAACATAATAAAGGCTATATATCAGAGACACTTGGCTAACATCATACTGAATAGGGAAAAGCTGAAACCTATTCACCTAAAATCAGGAACAAGACAGGGATGGCCCCTGTCACCACTGTTATTTAATATAGTACTGGAAGTCCTAGCCACAGCAATCAGGCAAGAGAAAGGAATCACAGGTATCCAAATTGGGAAAGAAGAGGTCAAATTGTCACTATTTGCAGATGACATGATCCTTTATATAAAAAATTCCAAAGATTCCACCAGGAAACTATTAGAAACAAGTAACGAATATAGTAAAGTCGCAGGATACAAAATCAATGTACAAAAATCAACAGCATTCCTTTATACAAACAATGAATCCTCAGAAAAAGAAACAAGGGTGTCAATTCCTTTTGCTATCACAACAAAAAGAATGAAATACCTGGGAATTAACTTAACAAAGAACGTGACAGACTTATACACAGAAAAGTATAAGACACTTTTGAAAGAAATTGGAACAGACTTTAAGAGGTGGAAAAGTTTCCCTTGTTCATGGATAGGAAGACTTAACCTTGTGAAAATGGGCATTCTGCCCGAAGCAATCTACACATTTAATGCAATACCCATCAAAATCCCACAATCATACTTTGGTGAAATAGATAAAAGAATGATTAGATTTATATGGAACCACAAAAGACCTCGAATTGCCAAAGCAATACTACATAAAAAGATTAAGACTGGTGGCATTACACTTCCTGATTTCTATTTATATTCCAAAGCATCAATAGTCAAAACAGCTTGGCACTGGCAGAAGAACAGAAATAGAGACCAATGGAATAGAACTGAAAACCCAGAAATAAACCTACACATTTATGGACAAATAATTTTCAATAGGAGAGCAAAAAACATACAATGGGGAAAAGATAGCCTCTTTAGTAGGTGGTTCTGGGAAAACTGGAAAAACATATGCAAAAGAATGAACCTGATTTGTCAACCCTTTCCATATACAAAATTTAACTCAGAATGGATTAAAGATCTTCATATAAGAACTGCAACAGTAAACTGCATAGAAGAAGACATTGGTATTAAACTTATAGACCTAGGACTCAAGGAAGACTTCTTGAACCTGTCCTCAAAGGCAAGGGAAGTAAAAGCAAAAATAAATGAATGGGGCTATATCAAACTAAAAAGCTTCTGCACAACAAAAGAAACCATCAACAAGGCAAAGAGAAAGCCAACTGAAAGGGAGAAAATATTTGCAAATAATGCATCAGAAAAGGGTCTTATATCTAAAATATATAAAGAACTAATAAGACTTAACAACAAAAAAACAAACAACCGAATTGAAAAATGGGCAGAATAACTAAACAGACACTTCTCCCACAAAGAAATACAAATGAGCAGCAGACATATGAAAAAGTCCTCATCCTCGTTAGCTATTAGGTAAATGCAAATCAAAACCACAATGAGATACCACCTCACACCTGTGAGAATGGCTATTATCAACAAGACAAGGAATAACAAGTGCTGGAGAGGATGTGGAGAAAAAGGAAGTCTCCCACACTGCTGGTGGGAGTGCAAACTGGTACAACCACTGTGGAAGGCAGTGTGGAGGTTCCTTAGAAAATTGGGAATGGAGCTACCATTTGACCCAGCAATCCCCCTTCTGGGGATCTACCCAAAAGACTTGAAAACCTTTGTCATCTTTCATAGCCGCTCTGTTCACAGTGGCCAAAACATGGAAACAACCAAAGTGCCCTGCGACAGATGACTGGATAAAGAAGCTGTGGTACATATACACAATGGAATATTACTCAGCTATAAGAAAAGATGAAATATTGCCATTTGCAACAAAGTGGATGGACTTGGAAATCATCATGCTTAGTGAAATAAGCCAGACAGATAAAACAAAGATCTGTATGACTTCACTTATATGCAGAATATAAAACTGAAAGCAAAGAAAAATGAAATGAACAAACAAATAACCCATGGACACAATCAATAGTTTAATGTTAATTTGGGGACGGGTGGGATGGGGAGGAGAGAAAGGGGAGGGGGTTGGGGGAAGCTGTATATAGGGTGATGGAAAGAGAGGTCACATTGGGTGTTGAACTTATTATACATGAAGTTGACAATGCACTGTAGAATTGTATGCCTGAAACCTATGTTATCCTTGCTAACAGATGTCACCCCAATAATTCTAACAAAAATGAGTCAAAAAATATTAGAATAAAAAAAAAGAAAACTCAGGCAACCCCTTATCATTATTGAATACACAGAAACCCAGAAAACCCCTGACATTACCAGCACGGTAGTCACTGGCAGACCCATAACCAGACCATCACACAGACCCCAGGCCGACTTTAAATGTCACAACCACAAAGACCCCAAAAGGACCTCAATGTTGCAAAACAGAGTGCATTAGCAAAACCCAAGTGTAATCAGCACAGCAATACTCAGAAGACCTCAACCTGACCAGCAAAAAGCCCCTCAGAAGAACGGAAACCTGTCCAGCACAAAGGACCCTGACTGATCTTAACATGACCAAAAGAGGGACACCTGTGCCTCTTCAAACTTGACCCAAAGACTGCAGGCAAAAACACACCATGACAAGCACAGGCACCCCTGAAGTCCTGGAAACTGACTAGAAGAAAAGAACCCCAACTGACCTCCAACCTGGCAAACACAGAGACCCGTGAAAGACCCAAATTGACATGTCCCAGAGACTCCAGAATTAAACCCAAACATACCAGCATAACAATACCCTGCAGACCCTAAGCTGGGCCAGCAAAGAGACCCTAGGCAGACATCAAACCACACCAGACACCAGGCAGACCTAAAACCTGACAAAGAACAAAGACTTCAAGCTGATTTCCACCACACAGATTATTGGCAAATCCCTAATCTGACCAGCAAAGAGAACCCAGGGACAAAAACATTACCAGCACAGAAACCACAGCACAACTCCAATTGGATTAGCACACAGAGCCCCAGCAGACAGGCGAACTGACTAACACAGCGTCCCCAGGCCCATGCCCCTGAGAACAACACAGAGACCCAAGCACACACCTTACTTGACCAAGACAGAGCAAAAAGGCAGCCCCAAAACATTACTGAGAATAGATATCCTTAGGGGACCCCTAACCTGATGAGAACTAAGTATTCAGGCAGATACTTAATCTGACCACCACAGAAACCCTGAGATGACCGACAGTGTGACTAGCAGAGAGATCCCTGGCTGCTCCCCACCTGACTGCCAACAGAGAATCCGAGCTTTCCTGTAACCTGACCAGCAAAATTGGAACATAAAAAGCAAAGAGACCTCTAATGAACCCCAATGTAACCAACATAGTACTGTACCCTTCTTTGAAAAACACCAGCAGAGATCCAACCACACCCTCAACCTGACCAGTGCTGAGATTTCCATCATGCTCCCAACCTCTTAGCAGTGACCTCAGGCAGACTTCCAAATGGAGGAGCAAAGGGACCCCTCAAATACCCTTAACATGACTGGGCACATGAATTCCAGTGTGACCCCTAACCTGACCATAACAGAAACCACTGGCAGACTCACAATCTGGCCAGCACAGTGACCTTCATTAGGCCTCTAACCTGACCAGAAAAAAATCACCAGGAGAACCCTTAACTCAGCAGAAAAGTATCAAGAACCCCCCAACATGAACAGCAAAAACACTGATCCAGACATCCAACATGATGAGGACAGAGACCTCAGAAATATTCTCATCATTACAGGACACAGAGACAAGCAAAAGAACCTTTACAAGACCAGTGCATAAACCCCTGAAAGACCCATAATTAGAGCAGCACAAAGACCCAAGGCATTCCTTCAACATGAGCAGCCAAAGAGAATTTGGGCAGACATCAAACCTGACCAGCACAGATCCCCAACACAGAAACCTAACAGAACAAGGATAGAGACCCCAGGGAGACCACAGAACTGACTAGCAATAACACCGGAGGTGAATGTCCAACCAGACTGGGTGGAAAGACCCTGAGCTGACACCCAAACAGATTAGCCCAGAGACCCCAGCATGACTTCGAATATCATGACCACAGAGACACCAAGAGGACCTCAACCTGACCAGCACACAGACCCTCAGAAGACCTTCAGCCTGACCAGAACAGAGAACATCAGCAGAACAGAAACTCTCAGAAGACCTCAACCTGTTGAGCACAGAAACTCCGAGACCACAAAGATATTCAGCACAGAGACCCTCGACTGATCCCAGCTTGACGAGAGAAGAGACAACCCTCTGACCTCAAATATGACCAAAAAGAAGACCTCAGGGAGAAACTCAACATGCTAAGCATAGGGACACTTGCAGACCTGCAACCTGGCCAGAAAATAGATGGCCAGCAGACACCCAACCTGAGAAGCACACTATCAAACAGCCTATGAACCTGACCACCATAGCCACCTCAGCAAATCTTCAAACAGACCAGAACAGATATTTAAAGCAGATCCCAACATGACCCAGCACAACATCTTTAGAACATCATCTTCATACCCAGGACACAGAACCCTGACAGAACCCCTGACCAGCATAAAGATTTCTCACAGATCCAAACCTGATTTTCACTGATCACCGAAGCAGACCCCTAGACTGCACAGAACAGATTCCCCAATGCTGACCTCCAACATGCCCAGAACAGAGAACCCAGGAAGACACGAAACCAGAAGAGAGACACCAGCAGTCCCAAAACCTGACCAAGACAGATGCCAGGAAGATTTCCAAATGTGAATAAGGGCAGAGACACTCAGAAGAAACCCAGCCGACTTAGCACAGACACCTGTGACTGACCCATATCTGACTAAAAGGGAGGGAAGCCACCGACCTCAAACTTGACCAACTCAGAGACATCAGGCAGAAAATCAATATGACAAGCACAGGGACCCCTGCAGACCTGGAACCTGACATAACAAGAGACACACTAGACACAATCTGACAAGTAGATTGTCCAGCAGTCCATATACCCAGTTCAGCGGAATATCCCCAGCCAATCTTCTAACAGACCAGAATACATACCTCAAGAACAACCCCAACCTGATCAGTCGCAAAGATCACCAGCACATTCCCATTTTAACCAACACAGAGTACCCTGAAGAACCCTGAAATGACCAGCACATAAACCCCTGGCATACCCATACCTACACCAGCACAGAGAACCAAGACAGTCTCTCAACATGACCAGCTACAGAGAACTCAGGCAGACACCCAACCTGAGCAACACAGACACCCAAGGCAGACCCAAAATAGGACAGATACCTGAGGCAGACTTAAAAAATGACTAGTGTAAACACCCAGGAAACCTATAACCCCACCAGAAGAGAGACCCAAGTTACACCCCACACCTAACTGGTTATGAAGACCGTGAGCATACCCTCAAATTAACCAACAAGTAAACACGAAGCAGATGAAAGCTGACCAGTAAAGGGAACCCTCCAACCTGGCGAAAACAGAGACTTTACCAATTCCATCAAATTGAAATGAACAAAGACCCCCAAAGGACCCCCAACCTGATCAACACAAAGAACCACAGCAGGGCACCCAATACTTCAACAAAGAAACCACAAAAGACCTCAACCTGACCAGCACACAGGCACTCAGTAGACCTCAGGCTGACCAGAACAGAGAACAACAGCAGGACCCCAAACTAATCAGCACAGAATCTCTCAGAAGACATCAACTTGTTGAGCACAGAAACCCTGAGACCAACAATTTATCTAGCAAAGGTTCCCTCGACTAATTACAACTTAATGAGAGAAAAGACACCCTCTGACCTCAAATACAACCAAAAAGAAGACCTCAGGGAGACACTCAACATGCTAAGCATAAGGAGGCTTGCAGACTGCCACCCGGCCAGAAAAGAGACCACCAGCGGACACCCAACCTGACAAGAACAGTACCAAGCAGTCCATTTACCTGATAAGCAGAGAGACCCACGCAAATCTCCTGAAAGACAAGCACAGATACCTCAAGCAGAACCAAAATCTGAGGAGGCAAAGCACCTCATCATTTTAACCAGCACAAAATATCCTGACAGAACCTTCAAATGACCAGCATAAAGCCTACTGGCAGATCCCCACTCTGACCATCACGAACAGCCCTAGCCAACCCCCAAGCTCACCAGAAGAGAGGCATAATACAGACGACTGTGGAGACAAGAACAGAGACCCTAGACAAGTAAACCAGCAGAGAGACACTAGAAGACCACAAACTGGACCAGTACAGACCCCAGGTTAATCCAAATAGTAATGGAAAGAAGAACACCAGGAGAATTGAAACCTGCCCAGCACAAAGACCCTCGACTATTGCAACTTGACTAAAACTGAGACCACCCACTGAAGTCTAACGTGACCAACACAGGGTCCTTAGCAGAGACTCAACATGATGAGTCCAAGGACCCTTGTAGACCTGGAACCTGACCAGGGAGAAGATGCCCCCAGCGCACACCCAACCTGACAAGCACACTGACAATCTATGAACTTCACCTCCAGAGAGACCTCAGCAAATCTTCAAACAGACCAACTCAAATATCTAAAGCAGACCACCAACTTGACCCAGTACAACACCTTTAGCACATCGTCTTCATATCCAGCACACAGAAATCTGACAGAATCCCTATGTGACCAGCATAGAGATTTCTCACAGACGCAAACCTGATTGTCACAGATCAACCCTAGCAGACCCCTAACCTGTGCAGAACAGAGTCCCCAAAGCTGACCTCCAACATGACCAGAACAGAGAACACAGGAACACACAAAACCAGCAAAGATACCAGCAGGCCCCAAACCTGACCAAGTCAGACCCCAGGCAGATTTCCAGATGTGACTAGGGGCAGAGACCCTCAGCAGGAACCCAGCCGACTTAGCACAGAGACCTGTGTCTGACTCACATCTGACAAAAAGAGAGACAAGCCACCGACCTCAAACTTGACCAACTCAGACCTCAGGCAGAAACTCAACATGACAAACACAGGGACCCCTGTAGATGAGGAACCTGACATAACAAGAGACACACCAGACACAATCTGACAAGCAGAGTGTCCAGCAGTCTATATACCCATTTCAGCAGAGAAACCCTAGCCTATCTTCTAACAGACCAGAATACATACCTTAAGAATAACCCCAACCTGGCCAGTTGCAAAGATCCCAGCATATCCCCATTCTAACCAACACAGAGTACTCTGAAGAACCCCGAAATGACCAGCACATAAACCCCTTTGCAAACCCATATCTACACCAGCACAGAAAACCTAGGCAGACTCTCAGCATGACCAGCTACAGAGAACTCAGGCAGACACCCAACCTGAGCAGCACAGACACCCAAGGCAGACCCAAAATATGACAAGCACGGATACCTGAGGCAGACCTGAAAAATGACTAGTGTAAACACCCAGGAAACCGATAACCTGGCCAGAAGAGAGACCCGTTACACCCCACACCTAACTGGTTACAAAGAACATGAGCATACACTCAAATTAACCAGCAAGAAAACACTAGGCAGATAAAAATTGACCAGTATAGGGACCCCAGCTAGACCTCCAACTTGATGAAAACAGAGACCTCAGCAAGTCCATCAAATTGAAAAAGACAAAGACCCCCCAATGGACCCCCAACCTGATCAGCACAAAAAACCACAGCAGGACACCCTAATACTTCAGCAAAAATACCACATAAGACCTCAACCTGACCAGCACAAAGACTCCAAGCAGAACCCCAACATGTCCAGGACAGAGAGCACCCTATGCATGCTTAGCAGACCCCACCAGACACACCTCAGTAACCTGAAATTTGACCAACACAGAGACTTCAGGCAGAAACTCAACATGACAAACACAGTGACCCCAGTAGACATGTAACCTGGCCAGGAAACAGACCCCTATCAGACACCAAACCTGACAAGCACGGCACCCAGCAATCCATTAAACTGACCAGCAGACAGACCTAATTGATTTTCCAAAGAGACCAGCACAGTTACCCCAAGCAGACCTCCAACGTGAAAAGGCAGAAAGATCTGTAGCACATGTCCATTCTATATAGCACAGAACGGTGACACAATGTCTAAATGACCAGCATAGTGATTCTTGGCATAACCCCAAACTGATCATCTCAAAGATCCCCAGCAGATGGAGAACGTGGCTATCACAGACAGCAACAGCAAACTCCCAGTCAGAACAGAGCAGAGCTTTCAGGCACACATGAGACCAGAAGAAAGATAGCAGCAGAACCCCAGCCTAACCAAGACAGTCTCCAGGCAGATTCCAGATGTAACTGCAAATAGATACTTTTAGCAAACCCCCAACCTGACCACCATGGAGTCCCTAGACAGACCTTCAACCTGACTGATACATAGGCCTCATGCAGATCTCCAACCTGACCAGCACAGATGCCCCATCACACCCCAACAATGACCAGGAACAAATCAAGGCAGATTTTAAATGTGACGGTTCAAAGAGACTCCCAGCTGAACAACAACCTGCCCAGCACAGAACCCCAGACTGACCCTGAAGGGACCACAACAGAGAGTCCACCACCAACCTCAAACTTGACCAATACAGAAACCTCAGGCAGAAACTTAACATGAAAAGCAAAAGGACACTGGCAGAGCTGGAAGATTACCAAGAAAGGGACCCTCAACAGACACCCAACCTGATGAGTACTGTACCCAGCAGTCCAATAAACAGACCAGCAGAGGTAGCCTAGGAAATCTTTAAATGAAGCAGCACAGATATCCCAAGCAATTTCTCAACCTGACCAGGCATAAAGATCTCCAGGACGTCCCCATCATAAGAACCACAGAGAACCCTGACAGAATACCCATATAACCCTCATAGAGACTTTTAGCAGATCGAAAACATGACCATAACACAGAGCTCCAGCAGACCTCGAATCTGACCATCCCAGAGAGCCCCAGTGGACCCCAACCTGATCAGAGTGGAGCCCGTAATGCAGACGTCTAAGGTGACCAGAACAGAGATCCTAGGCACAAACAAGTCCAGCAGACAAACACCAGCAATCTCCAAACCAGGCCAAGACAGTCACCTGGGTGATTTCAAATGTGACAGGCAGTGGAGAACTTCAGCAGACCCCTAACCTGACCAGCACAAAGTCCCCAGGCAGACAACCACTCTGGCCAGCACAAAGACTTTATGCAAAACTGCAACCTGCCCAAAATGACCGCTAAGGTGATTATCACAGAAACCCAAGCAGACTCCAAAACTCACCAGCACATCAACCACCAGCAGACTCAAAACCTGACCAGCAGACAGACACCCAGGAAACCTCCAACCTGACGAGAACTGAGACCCTATGCAGACACTCAACATGACAAGAATGAAAATCAGAGCAGACCTGAAACCTGACCAGCCAAGAGACCCATAGCATACCCCCTACCTGATAGGCATAGTGCCCTATCAAAGCCCATTCCTGACCAGCAAAGAGATAAAAACCGACTCCAACTTGACAAGTAGTGTCTTCACTCATACCTTCTACATGACCAGCACAGAGACCCAAAGCAGACACTAAGTGTGACCAGTACAGAGACAAGAACATATTTCCAAATAGACCAGCACAGGAAACCCAGGGAGGTCCTCATCCTGACTGGGCACAACTTTCCCATTCAGACCCCCAACCTGAAAAACAGAGACGTTCCTGGAATATCCAACCTGACTTGTCATAGAGAAATCAGGAGGACCGCTAACCTTACCAACGCAATTATTCAGAGCAGACCAAATCCAAGACCAGTCCAGACACCCTAGGCAGACACTCAATCTCACAAGCACAGGGACCATTTGCACACCTCCCACCTGACCAGCATAGAGACCCCCAGAAGACCCTGAGGTGAATAGCATAGAAACTCTAAGGAGATCATAAACTTCACAGCACGGAGATCCACGGAAGACCCAAATGTGACAAGCACAGAGACCCCAGCAACTCTCTATCATGACCAGAACTGAGACGCCAGAGAGATCCCAGCAGACATAGGATGTGACCAGAAAAGAACTCCGGCAGACCCCCAAACTGATAGGCACAACACTACATCAGTATCCTAACCTGACCAACAGACAAATCAAAATATACCTCAACTTTACCAGCACCGAATGCCCAAGCATAACGTCAGCATGCCCAGCATACACACCCAAGGCTCACACTATCTCTGAAGACCACAAATACACCGACGGACTTCAAAATCAACCAACACAGAGACCCCACACAGACCATCAACCTGAAAAGTATAGAGAACCACAGTAGACCTCTAAGCTGACCACCAAGGAATCAACAGCAGAATCCCACCCTCATCAGAAGAATACCCAGAAGTCCCCATACCTGAGCAGCAGGAAGATGAAACCAGACTTTCAACCTGACCAGCACAGAAAGCCCAGGCAAGCCCTTATCATTATGGAATACACAAGAACGCAGAAGACCCCTGATATGACCAGCACAGAAATCACTGGCAGAACCATAACCAGACCATCACACAGACCCCAGGCCGACTTTGAATGTCACAACCACAAAGACCCCAAAAGGACCCCAACTTGACCTAACAGAGTACCTTAGCAAGACCCAAGTGTAATCAGCATAGCAACACTCAGAAGACCTCAACCTGACCAGCACAAAGGCCCACAGAAGAACTGAAACCTATCCAGCACAAAGACAACTGACTGATCCCAACATGACCAGAAGAGGGACATCTCTGCGACCTCAAACTTGACCCATAGACCGCAGGCAGAAACTCAACATGACAAGCACAGGCACTCTTGCAGACCTGGAACCTGACTACGAGAAAAGAACCCCAAGTGATCCCCAACCTGGCACGCAGAGAGACCCCTGAAATTCCCAAACTGACATGTCCTAAAGCCTCCAGGAGTAAACCCAACCACACCAACACAACTACTCCCAGTAGACCGTAAACCAGGCCAGCACAGACACCCTAGGTAGACATTCAACCACACCAGCACACAGTCACCAGGCAGACCTAAACGCTGACCAAGAACAAAGACCCCAGGCTGATCCCCACCACAGAGATTATGGGCAGATCCCTAATCTGACCAGCAAAGATACCCCAGGCACAAAAACATTACCAGCACAAAAACACAGCAGAACCCCTATTGGACCAGCAAAGGAACACCTGACAGATCCCCAACCTGAACAGCACACAGACTGCCAGCATACATGCAAACTGACTAACACATAGTCCCCAAGCAGATGTCCCTGAGAACAACACAGAGACCCAAGCAGACACAGAACATGACCAAGACAGAGCAAAAGGCAGCCCAATATTCTCACTGAGAATAGATATTTCCAGGGGATCCCTAACCTGAGGAGCACTAAGTATCCAGGCAGATACTTTATCTGACCACCACAGAAACCCCAAGATGACCAATAATGTGACTAGCAGAGAGATCCCTGGCCACTCCTCACCTGACTGCCAACAGAGAATCCAAGCTTTCTTGTGACCTGACCAGCATAATTGGAACATGAAAAGCAAAGAGACCTCTAATGAACCCCAATGTTACCATCACAGTACTGTACCCTTCTTTGAAAAACACTAGCAGAGATCCAACCACACCCTCAACCTGACCAGTACTAAGACTTCTAGCAGACCCCCAACCTCTTAGCGGTGACCCCAAGCAGTCTTCCAACTTGAGCCGCAAAGGGACCCTTGCAATACCCTTAACATGACTGGGCACATGAATTCCAGTGTGACCCCTAACCCGACCTTCACAGACACCCCTGGCAGACCGCCGATCTGGCTAGCACTAAATATGATCTTCACTAAACCTCTAACCTGACCAGAAGAACATCACCAGAAGAACTCCTACAGCAGCTGAAATTATTAAGAAGCCCCCCAACCTGAGCAGCACAAACATTGATCCAGACATCCAAACTGATGAGGATAGAGACCTTAGAAAAATCCTTATCATTATAGGACACAGAGACAACAAGAAGACCCCTTACACGACCAGTGCATGAACCCCTGGAAGACCCATAATTAGAGCAGCATGAAGACCCAAGGCATTCTTTCAACATGAGCAACCAGAGAGAATTGGGGCAGACATCAAATCTGACCAACACAAAGCCCTAACGTGGACCCCTAATATGACAAAGATAGAGACCCCAGGGAGACCACAAAACTGACCAGCAAAAACGCTGGATGTGAATGCCCAACAAGGCTGGGTGAAAATACCCTAAGCATACACCCATACTGATTAGCCCAGAGACCCCAGCCTGACTTCTAACTTCACGACCGCAGAGACACAAAGAGGACCTCAACCTGACCAGCACAGAGACCCTCAGCAGACCTCCAGCCTGACCAGAGCAGAGAACATCAGCAGGACTGCAAACTAA
>PVJL010018649.1:0-15502 GCA_004026885.1 Lyroderma lyra | reverse complement strand
TCCCCTCTGTGCATGCGCGCACGCACACACACACACACACACACACACACACAGAGAAAAAAGACAGGAAGGAAACATGCCTAGTATCTACAGCGGTTCTCTCCAAGTAGTAGCATCTTTGGTTGTTTTGCTTCTCTCCTTTTCTGTGCCCTGGAGTTTTCCGAAATGGGCCACTACCATTAGAGTCTCAGCAGGAAGTGAACGTCATAGTGGAAGCGAACTGAAGAGCCTTCAATGAAGTGACCATGTGCAGAGGTTTGGGGTGAAGGTCCCTGTCTTAGTCTGACAGGTGAGATGACCCTGCAGAATCATAGAAGCCCCAAACCCCAGCTAACTTCTTGCTCATGTTACGGGTCCAGTCCCACTTCCTCTTCCTTTCCTTGCCTTCTCTCTGGGCAAGTGGAACAGCCTCTCTCTGAAAAGTTGGTGATCACTGTGACAAAAGGAAAAGAAAGCTATGGTTCTTCACGGACCGTCGATGTGCCAGGAAAGTGCGCATGGTCCTGCCGAATGGGGAAGCCAGGAAACAAGTCTCGACAGGTGCTGCGAAGAGAGAGCCCCGTGTTTTTGCAAACAGCCCTGATAACTACCAAGCGTGTTATTAGATAACTCAGTAGTCCTTTTGGGTCATCATACCCAAAATCTGACAATTCAGTTAGCAAACTTGCCACCGTGCACTTATGTGAAAGGCTGTATACAAAACTCAGTGAGGTCTCATAACCTTGGCAAGGCACGACGACAGCTCCGATGGCCCGTCCAGAAAAAGAGTTCCAAAATGGCTTTGAAGGGTGGACTGGGCACTGGCGTCGGTGCACGGCTTCCCAAGGGGGGGACTTTGAAGGTGACTGTGGTGATGCTCAGCAGTGAAGGCTGGGGCACTTGTTCTAGGATGAGTTCACAAAATTAGTTGTCCGACCTCGTCTGTCCACTCTGCGTGGGGACACCTGAAGTGTCTTACAATTTGATTTGTCAGTTACGCCTCAGTGATGCTGCAAAGACCAAACACAGGTCAGAGGGTGCATGTTGGAAATGCGGACAGGCGCCTCAGGAGCCGTCTGCGGACTCACCCCTAACGAGTCACGTCGAATGGTCTGGGCAGCATTTGCCTGATGCTCAAGGTCCCCAGGGCAGAGTAAGCCTTGTGGGTTCCAAGCTTGGAACCACGAAGCCCCAGGAACAAGGCACCCCATGTACTAAGGAAGCACGGCTCACGCTTGGCTCTTGGCTTGAACATTTATTGACAAGGGTGTGAGGTTGCACTTTTACCTGATTCTGACTTATTACTTATTTTGGAGCACTCTGTCTTTGAGGGGGTTTGGGGATTGGGGGCCTGTGCTAGTTTGCATGGTCTGTTCACATGTGCGTGGTGTGTGTGCATACACATGCACACACACCACACACACGTGCACACACACCACATGCACGTGCGCACACATACATGCACACCACACATACCACACACACATACACACATGTGCACACACACCACACACGTGCACAGACACGCACATGTGCACACACACACACGTGCACACACACGTGCACACACACACCACACGTGCGCACACACCACACACACATGTGCACACACACACATGCACACACACGTGCACACACACACCACACATGCGCACACACCACACACACATGTGCACACACACACACACACACCCTTCTCCCTCTCTGCGCTGCTCCCCATTCACTCAGCAGCCCGGAACGCACCTTTCTCACCCAGTGGAGCAAGGCTGGGTGGCACTGGCTTTACTACCCAACCGAAGAGGTGCTTGCGATGAGCTATGAATGAGCTAACGTGTCATAAAGAAATCCAGTTCAAGTTTCTCCACGCAGCGCAAAGTCCGCTCTCCATCTACACTTTGTTCACGTCTATCGTGCGTCCTAGTAGGTTTGGCACCGGGAAACGAGCAGCAAAACGTTGGGGCTTTGCATCCAGCCGATACGAACGGATGGGCCCCTCTGAGTGTTTCGTTTTCGTCCTTCTGTGTGTGCGTGTGCGTGTGTGCACGCTTAATATCCGGAAACCATAAATGGCACATCCACCCACGAGAAGAAACAAGTGCCAGCTTTTATTCATCGCCACTGGCGGGTGGGATCCAGAGGCCTCCCGAGGATGACGAGGGACCCCAGTGCCCTCCTAAGGCCATGTGGCTCACGCATGTGCAAAGCCCCCTTGGGTTGTAACTGCATCTATCGTATGGTACCCTCTCTTTTGGTGTGGGGACCTCCTTGTAGCAGTTAGAATTTGGCCAGAGAAACAGCGGCCATTCATGAATTCCAAGTCTGAAAGGTTTTTCTTAATAATCGTCCTTTCCTTATGAGATCGTGGCAGATTCATGTACAATACGTAAAATACAGAGGGGTCCATGTACACTCTACCCAGTTGCCCACAACCACGTCTTGCAAAACGGTAGTTCCAGCACCTGGATTCCGTCCAGAGGTACTGCTCAGGCACCCCAGTTCACCCGGACTCACGTGTGTGTATCTGTGTGTGTGTTTGAATTCCGTGTGGGCAGCCACCACCGCGGACCTGATGCGGAACGGTCCTTAAGGCCCCTCCCCCCCCCCCCCCCCCCCCCCCCCCCCCCCCCCCCCCCCCCCCCCGCCACCAGGTGACCGCTCACCTGTTCATCATAGGACGAACGTTGTATTCGTGGAATCACGCCGTGTCCCCTTTTGAGGTTGGCCTTATTTGTCACTGCGCACAGTCCCCTACGGGCTCACCCACGCCGTCGCACGTCGCATTTGCTTGCGTCATGTTCTGGCGAAACTGTGCTCCATGGGAAGGGTGCCTCACGTTCTCCGACCTTTTCTCCACCAAAGGGCATCTGGCTCGTGGGGACTATTAGGGACAGAGCTGCCGGAACCACTGATGCTCCGGTGTCGTGTGAACAGGGGTCGTCATTTCGGCGGGGGAAATGCCCCGAGGTCCAATGGCTGCAGGCGCGGCCCTGCACGCGGAGCCTCACAGGAACCTGCAGCTGCCCTCCCTCAGGGCCACACCTCGTTCTGTCCCCTCCCTCGGGGCCGCACCCCATTCTGTCCCCTCCCTCGGGGCCGCACCCCGTTCTGTCCCCTCCCTCGGGGCCGCACCGCCTCCTGTCCCCTCCCTTCAGTGTCCCCACCACGGTGGAGGGTGGATCGGGTTGCTCCCCCTTCCCACCAGTGCTCCGGGCTTTCCCAGTGTTTTATGGTGGTCACTTTGGGGGGTGTCCGGTGGCATCCCACAGTGGCCGCACCTTGCATTTCCCTGAGGGCTAACGATGGTGACCGTCTGCCCACGTGCCTCGTCGCCATCTGTGTCTCTTCTTGGGTGAAATGTCTGTTCGTGTTCTTCGCCCCTTTTCTAAGTGGGTTGCCTGCTTTTCCCTGTTGTGTCTGAGAGTCCCACACGTCCCCAGTTATTGGGCAGGTACTGGTGTGCCAGTACGTCCTCTCAGCCTACAGCTTGTCTTTGCGTCGTCTTAATGGGCTGTTCACAGGGCAGAAGCTTGTAGTTTTGGGGAGCCACGGTTCACCCATTGCTCCTTCGCAGTTGCATTTGTGTTTTGTGTGGGTGAAGTCTAAGAGCGCTTTGCTTGGCCCTGTGTCCTGAAGGTTTTCTCTCTTCTCTTTTCCCTAAAAGCTTTATTGTTTTCTTCTTTACATCGAAGTCCATGAGCCACTCTGAGAGGGTTTTTCTAGAAGGTTAAGATCGAGGCTCATTTCTTCTGCCTGTCGGTGTCCAGTTGCAGCCCGACCACCTGCTGGGAAGGCTGTCCTTCCTCCACAGAACTGTGCTTCTGCCTCGGTCAGAATCGTTTCTGGATCTCGGTTCTGTCCCAGTGACCTCTGTGCCCGTCCCTCAGCCAATGCCACACTTGTAGGTCTACAGGGAGTTTCACTATTAAGCAGACTGGTTTCTCCTACTTTCTTCTTCTTCAAGGTCCTTTTAGCTTTTCTGTCCAGCCCGCGCTTCTCCATGGGCCTGGACCTTGCTTGCATGTCAGAGAGAACCATTCGCGGTTTTTCTGCCGAGAGCTAGGGGCTTACACACGTGTGCAGGCTGCGGGCGTGAGGGGGACGCGGCCACCTCTGGCCGCCTCGGCGGCTGTGCCGGGGCAGGGGCTCGGGCGGGCGGCCGTCTCGGCGGCTGTGCCGGGGCAGGGGGCTCGGGCGGGCGGCCGTCTCGGGGGCTGTGCCGGGGCAGGGGCTCGGGTGGCCTCTCCCGGGAGCTGTCCTGTACCACGAAGGTCTCAGGAAAGCCACTGCCAACTCCCCCGGCTGGGCTGTACCAAAACGAGGGACCCTTTAAGCTGACTCCAGGCTGACTCCAAGTAGCCTTGGCCTTCATTCATACTCACCTGCAACCAGCCCTGGGTGGCCATGACCTCACTCTCCCAGGACCAGGACAGGAGGGCATTCCCCTGAGACGCAGAGGACACCCTCAAGGTGGCGGCAGGGCCAGGCACGGAGAGCTGAGGGTGCAGCCGGGGTGGCAGCTCTCGCACCGAGCCCAGTGGTCAGAGTGGGACGGAGCGACCTGGTGGTGCATCCTAGAACCCAGGGAGTCACCTGCCCACGCGTGTATTCATTCATTCATCGACTCGGTGGAAAGAGGTGTCAAGCAGTGAAGGGTGCTGCAGGGAAGCAGTGGGGTTCCCGGGGAGGTTTCGGGGACGGGCATGTGAGCTGGCCACTCAGTAGCGTTAGACAACCCGTGGGAGAGGGCAGCTGGGCCGCCGAGGGGCCTGTGTGTAGGCGGGACGGAGGACACACCTGACCCCGCCTTCGTGCCTCAGGGAGGATGGTCCAGAGGAAGTGATGTCTACGCTGAGGGTACCAGCCGGCCCCGGGCACCGTACCAGGCACGCAGGAAACGTCTTCTGGATGAACGTGGGGGTCTGTTCTTGTGACAGACACGACCCCAAACACACAACTACACACCCAGGTTGGTTCTGGATTACCAAGAAAACAAACGAGGGTCTGCGGTGGAAAGGGGGTTGCATCAATTAGGGGTCAGGGACCTCTCCCTGGAGCTAATGTTTAAATGGAGCTGGGAATGCAGAGAAGGGGGTGGGGCCTGACCTGGTAACGTGGCAGAGGCCAGGGCTGAGCGGGGTGGACTGGCCATGGAGACATGCCCTCTCCGGTGACCTGGGAGATGGATCACTAGCAAAAAGCCTTTTGCAGTGTGACCCCGGTGACTTCCTTCCACACGGCCCCTCTCCATGTTTTTCTCCACCAGGCAGCATCCTTGTATGTTGGGTCACCATTGAGAACATCCGTCACGTTGGTTGCCCGCGGGGACTTCTGACGTACAAAACTGTGCGTTAACATAGGGACTCTTTTGTAACCCCTAAGATTGCAGTGATTTGTTACACAGCGCAGATGAACACTCAGATACACCATGAACCCCAACGTCCCCATTTTACAAAAGGGCAAACTGAGGCCCAGCAGGGCTGGTCATCTTGTCCAGGATCAGCCCGTGTGTGGCAGGGTAGGGACTTGAGCTAAAATCTGCCAAGCTCCCAGTTCGTGTCCCTGCAGTGGCCACATGGCCGCGTGGATTGAAATAAAAGAGCCCGGTGGCCAATATGCAAATTACTCAACCATTTGATCCGCTTATTATTTAAAGGTGCAGAAAATGTTCAAAACTCATAGGAAAAGGAGCATGCAGTGTCATTGCCTTTGTTGGCTCTTAACGGACAATGCGTGATCTGGCCCGTGTGTGTTATGTGAGAGCAAATCTAAAAGGCCTCGACCCCGAGGCCCAGAGTCTTGGGTTCTCCCTGCAGGTGCAGAGGTGACAGGCCATCCCTCTCTGATCTCACGCCATGGCTTTCACCTCACGTGCTTTATGGTAAGGGAACCTCGTAAATTGTCCGGGACCGGCAACAGCTAAATGGCGATCACACGTGAGCGATTAACGTAATTGTGTCCTCAGAGCGGCCTTTCCTCCAATTACTCGAGCGGTGATTTCAGATTGAACTGGAGTCGCAGCCCAGGAATAATTCATCCCCAGGTCTCAACCTGCGTTCGAGTCAACGGCGCACGACCCACGGTGAGCTTGTTGCTTTATTGTTGAAATTCCATAATCTATGAGGCACTCTCGGTCATGAAGTAGCTCGTTATTAAAATGTAATATTACATTCGTGTGTGATTATTATTTTAATTCAGTGCTCCGCTGACTTACAAGCGGGGGCCCCAACTCTTTCGGGCTCTGCTCTCCGTCCTCCTACAGTAAAGTTAATTTATACCAAGATGATAAAAAATTTGATTTATTTTACAACAGATCAGTAATTGTGCTCTACAAATAAGTTCGTAATGATAATCAACAGCATTTTCAACATAATTTAATTTGTCTTCTCCCGAGAGGTACTTAAATGCAGTAATAATAACACCACTGTTATGGACTCTGCAGCAGTTAATCATGGTCTGAATATGTAGACAGCCCCAATATTGTATTGACAGAAATTAAATTAACCATCAGCCTGGGCAATCAGTGGCTATACAGCTATTAAAAGTAATAAAGGCAACAAACCCCAACCGTTGCCAATTACGTTTTGACATATACAAGGGAGAGGACAGATGCTTTCGATTCGAGACTTTTATTTCAACGCAAAAGAGACAGGAGCGTAACACCTCCAGTTTACTGGGGACGTCGTCTCCAGGTTTGCCGAGTACGGGGTGGGTTCTCCTATGTGGCCTCCACCAGTGGTTTTCTTTCTGGTCAAGGTACAGGAAAGTGGCCGGGAATCGTAGTATGTTAAATTTTAAGATGTCTTTTAGTCCATGTTGTCTGTCATTGCACCTACCGCCATTCCCTACTTTTTTGTCCTAACAGGTGACCCCCTGACACAGCACATTGGGAGGACTCGATTTTAAGAGGAAGGTGAGGGGGAAGGAAAGACAAATTGTAAAAATGCAATGCTTTTGAACTTCTAAATATTCTCATTTAATAGGCTCAATGATGCTGTAACAGGACTGCGTCTCACCCTAATCTGGTGAAGTCTGAGCTAGCTTAGTTCAGTGCCTGACCACATGCAAGCGTCGGGGTGGGACTTCTCACTTCTTTCTTTTGTGCTGTCTTTTCTTCTCCCTCCCTCCCCCTCTCTCTCCCTGCCTTCCTTCCCTGCTTCCTGTAGTGTCTGGTGTACCACCCTCCTCCTTGGGGAAGACGTCAGTCACCCTCAGTGCAAGCTCCCAGGTTGTCCGTGTGGGATTATCCTGGCCAAACCACAGGCTCCAGATGGGTTTAACCTACTGAATGGTCAATGGGTGCCATATTGGTTATGGTGATGGGAAGAGGTTCTTGCTGGACATCAATGGCAGGGGTGGCCAGTGAGGCTCCTGGTCACTGATATTGGGCAGATACTGCTGGTTGAAGCTTAAACCACCGGTGGATATTTTAATTCTAAACAGCAAAGCCCAAAGGTGAGTTCCAAGTTCAGAGGAGGGTTATCACACTTGAAGGGAGAGCATGGGAGGGTTTCCCAAGGGCAGTTGAGACTCAAGACTTGGAAAAATAAACTAGGCCAAGGAGGTTCTCATTCCCTTGTCCCACAATTGGCCCAGGAGAGGGAGTTGATTTAATCAAAGAAAGCCCCCTGTAACAGATACACAACTTGGGCCTAGAGAATTTCAAGGACTTGCTCCACATTTCGGAGCTTTCTATTGGTGGATTCTGATTTGAACACAGATCTTTTTGTTCCAAATCCAATACTCTTTCCACTTCAGAAGAGGTGGGGCTGGACACTGGCTCTTCAAGAGGCCACGGGATGGACATGAAGGAAGATGGTGGCGTTGGGATCCTTTAGGACCAAGTCGACAGGGCTTGAAGGGCAGTGACTTGATGCCTAAACTACCTTTTGCTGATCGGAGGCTGCCTGGGGCCCTGCTGAGGAAGTGAACACCCATCCTTCCTGGCCTGGTTAGGAGTATTTGGAGGGTGCCACCACCAGAGGAGATGGCATTGCTGATGCTGTCTGGATTTTGTTGCAGGGAGTGTACCAGAATGAGCCCACTGCCCGGTGTCTTTAAACTAACCCTGCTTTTATTTTGTTTGTTACGTTCATTTGTGTGACTATAGGAATTGACTGCGCATTGTGATTTGGCCTGAATTTCTTCAGAATTCATTAAAAAAATGGTTATGATTTCGATTCTAGGCATTGCCCCACTGCAGATAAAGACCTGTTTGAAAAATGACCTTAACATGGACATTTTATTTAGAAAGGGAATGCGAGTGATTTATGGCCCCTGGATCTATGAGCATGAAGAACACCCCCCCCCGCCCCCCTGCAGATGCTACGTGGTGTGGAGTTGGTATCGGACCAGAAATTTAACCTGTGAATCGGCTTCGAGCTCTGAGGTGAAGAATATAATCTCCACCTTCCTGTTGCAAAGCCGTGTGCATTTGACATTAAATCATTTCTGCTTCTTGTGATTTATGAAAGAACAATCAACTAAAACCTTTAAAGAAAATAAAAACATTAGTGACATCCATATAATTATCAGTCAAACTCAGCGTGATCCTCAATTCAAGGGATTGCTTGGTTTCATAGATTATAGAAACATGGCAACGTGCACGTATCTGTCAGCAGTAAAATGCATCTTAAGACAAGATGCAGGACCCTGAGAACAGCAATAGGGCATAAGGCGAGGAGCCAGCATTGGGGGTCCGTTCTGTACGGCCCCTTAGCTTATACCGATGAAGGGTCAGCGTGTCCACATGACGCCGTGAATTGGTTCAGAAGGAGATTTCCTGGGCTCTGGAGACCTTACGGATCAAGGAGCGTAACTCTTGCTCTTGGCAGATAAAGCAAATGGAACTCACCGTGGGCAGACGACACGTCTAGGGCCACCCAGGCGATTCAGGAAAAGCGATGTCGGGACCGGCTTGTCAGACAGCTCGCTGGGGCCATGCAGGGAGATCTAGCCTGCCGTCGCACCATCTCACTTGGTATTTCCAGCCAACCCTGCGCACCGGCCACGTGCCTAAAGGTGTTGGGCTCAGCGGACGCGCGGGTGGAGCCCCACGGCAGCCTCTGATGTCAGGAAGGCCGCGGTCTGCTTGGGCTCGTGTCGCACAGATAATTGCAAAACAGGAAAACAGTATCATTGCGCATCCAGGCGGGGGCGGGGCTCAGTGAAGGAGGGCGAGGCCCTGTATTTGGAGATAATGGGGTCTGGCGAGGTCAAGGTCAGTGCCTGGAAGCTGGGTTAGAGATGATCCTGACGGCCAGCGCGGGCTTTGAAAGGAGGCACAGGAGCCGATCTTCCTGATGGGGGACCCGAGGGGCGACCGCACCCCGTTGTCGCGTTGGAGAGCCGAGTTTCGGAAGAGCCCGCCGTGCCGCTGGGGAAACCGAGGGGACGTGGGAGCAGCCAGGGAGGGCGGGACGTCACCCCGGCAGTCCTCCATGGCCGCGATGAGGGACTGGGACGCGTGGGTGGGATCGGAGGTCGGAGGACGGTGGCGCAGATCTGGCCCGCCACCTGTTGTGTCAGCAGTTTCACTGGGAAGCAGCCCCCCCCCCCCAGACCATCCGCCGTCCGGCCTTTTAGGGAGGCTGCCCGTTGGGAAGGCAGGGGACAGCCTTGAGCAGAAGGAGGTATCGGGCGGGGTGGGGGGATTGAAGGGGCCACCGGAGGGGCCTGGCTCCCAGAACCAGTGTCCCGAGCCTCTTCCCCTTCCTTCCCCTCCTCTTCGGCGGGAGCGGGGGGCGGCTGATGCCGGGGGACGCGCGGCCGCTGGCTCTTCGCTGGGGGACGCCCAAGTCTGACTTGCGGCGTTTCCCACCCCCCGCAGGGTCCACCCACCCCCCATGGCTGACTTCACACGACTCGGACCCTGTCCCTGAACGCGCCTCGGGGGAGCATGTGCTCCGCAGCCCCGCGGCCTCTGAGGGGGCCCCAGCGCTCCCCCCGCAGCCCTGGCCCTCGTCTGCTCAGACGACTGCTGGGGACCGCAGGAGGTGACCCTGACACACGTGCCAAAAGAGGGTCTCCCTGGGCGCCTATGGGAGCGTTCGCATGGAGGAGGGGAAGTGCGAATGGCCGTCCTTCTAGAAAGCTCAGAAATGGGGTCGCGCTGCGGGTTTAGCTGGCAGGACCCTGTAGATTGTCTCACCGTGTGACAGGTCACCAGGCGCTGCTGGCACCGGCTGGCAGGTCGGGCTCATTTGGGCAGCCCCTGGGCTGAGGGACATGCCAACCTGATCACTGTGTGTGGCTTGAATGAAACCCTGTACCCCACATCCGGGCACTGGGACACAAATGGGAGGTTCCGAACGCTGCTCTCAAGGCCTTGCAGTTGGAGGTGGGGCAAGTGGGGCCCGTGTTCGGGCCACTGCCATGTGCCACACAGGCGGAGCTGCGCCATGCACCGCGCCCCCAGCCCCGGGTCGTGCAACCTCCCGCTCCCAAGAAACACGCCTCCCGAGAGCCACCCTTGCATCGAGGCTTCTGATGCAGAAAGACAGAAACCGGGGAGGGCACACCCCATTTCCGCGTCTCCTGCAAAGCTTTCCTTGAAGGAAGTGTTCACTGAGTGGCCCGCCGCACGCAAATCCCCCGCCAGCTGCCCCACGTCCTGCCCCACGCTGGGGCGCCCGGAAGACCTTTCTTCTCTTCCCGAATGTTCTGCTCAAACTTTGAGGAGCCTTTCGTGAGGAATCCTGTTTCCCTCTTTGCCTTGGTTGCTCGGAAACTCGTGCTGAATTGGAGTTTAGGGCGTCACCACGGCACCCATAGCTGCCCTGCAGTTTCAGGGCAGTTCTCCGGCCTCGCACATTGGATGCTGTCCTGCATCTCTTATATCCGTGTCCTTTAAAACAAACTGGTTGGAACTCTTTCCCGAAATAGTCAAATTCTAAGTAATAATGATAGGAATTAAGTTGAGAGTTTAGTCATCATGGTCTCATTTTATGAGAATAGATTTTAGATCCGATACGTTTCTCCTCATGCTGGAGCTGGATTGTCTTCACTGGTGACCAGTTTTAAGTGGACGGCGGATGTGATGACACGATGGGCCCAGACCCACGCTCACGCCCACATCGTAGCGGCCGCTCCCCCACCTCTGCCGTCAGCCCAGTTCGTCCCCGACTGGCTCGCTGTGACCTGCTGCTTCCCAGCCGCGTGGAGCCGGCACCTCAGCCCCCCGTGCTCGCCGCGGGCTCCACCGGGCACACTCCGGTGGACCGCTGCCTGGCTTGCAGGACTGTCCAGGACGCTCGCTGTGCTGGTGCCACCACCGTTGCTGGAGCTGGCCCGCCGCTTCCCACGTGGCCCTCACACAGCCACCGCTGCCACCTGTTTCCCCAGCAACACTCAAGCCGGGACGGCCAAGCAACGATTCAGGCATTGGTGATGGACGGACGAAGCTCGACCTAGCCCAGCCCCCAGCACAAACCCCGTCTTCGGGGTCGGGGGGGAGACACGTGGCAGTTCAGGAAGCCAGGGGACATCTCACGAAGGGACACAGAAGGTGGACTGGTGGTTCGACGGCTTCTGAGGCTCCCCAAGGAGGGGCCACCCGCGGCCCCCAACAACACACTTGAGACGTGGAGATGGGTGAATGGCCGCTCCTGTCTCCCCGCCACCGCAGTCGCACTTTAATACTTCCTCCTTCAAGGTCACTGCCTCAACGCGTTTCCCGGTGAAGGATGGAGAAGGGCTGGACAGGAACGTTAGTGCCCAGACTGGCCGTAGGTTCCCGGCCTGCCGAGCGGGCGCCCACCTCCTCCCTGCAGGGTGATGTGTTAGACGCGGGTCCTCTTGTGGGCCAAGGGGACATAGGGAGAAAGCGTTGTCATAACACTGCAGGTCCCCGTGGCTTCTCGGGTTGTCCCACGCGGCAGTGAAAGCCTGGATTGTTGTCTCGAGGCGCGTGTCCCTCCGGGCTCTAAAGTATTAACACACGTGCGCACGTGCACAAAGACCTACGTAAGCGGGTCGCTGGCTTGCCCGCCGAAATGTCGTCAGCCAGGAGCTTTGCCTTCGGGTGCTGGCTCCTCCCCGACCACACCGTCCGGGTGTCACTGCGCTGACAGCGGGGCCCACGCCACCAGCGCTGCGACTTTTCACGGCGGTCACCCTAGGAAGGTGCCGCCGGCAGAACGGCGGGTGCGCACGTGCGGGCGGAAGGCCGTCGCTGCTGCTCTGTTCTGACACCCTTCTGCCCTGCGGAGGGCGGACAGGCTCCTCCTCTGGTTCCTCTGTCACCGGTGGGCTTTCCTCCAGGAAGACGCTGTCATAACAGAGCAGCCGCCAGGTCATTGCTCTCGCTCTCTGCAGTAGATGGAAACATTGCCAATTGCTGACAGGAAGCTGGTACAAAGAGGCCGGGAGCGTCCCCTTGCCCCCTGCCTGGTGGAAGCGGAGGGCTCGAGCGGCTGGTGTGCAGCGGGCAGCCTGAGCTCCTTGGAGCTTCCTGGCTGCCCCACGTGGCCGCTGCCCGGAGCTCCCCCACGCTCCTCGAGTCTCCTCCCAAACTCCTCCCCTGCAGCCGTGCTCTGGCCTCTGCCCTGTCAGCCCCTCCAGCTGCCTTCCCCTTCCTCGGCCACATCCCTCTGTCACCCTCCCAGTCACCCCCCCTTGTCTCTGAGGAAGGGGTTCCTTTCCCCTTTTCGTGCCGAGTCTTGCCCTTGTGTTTCGGATCCAGCCTCTTGCTTCGTTTTTGGCCACTGGCTTCGTTGGGTCAAGTCCTTTCTCTCGCGCGTGTGTGACCTCAGTGGGTTCTGGCCGGCAAGTCCAGCGCGTCCTGCCCGAGTCCCCACCCCCTCACGCCCCCGTCGCACTCATCGATCCGTGCTCTCTCGCTTTCTGACTCATCGTCTGCCTTTCCCTCTCAGTTCCCGCGTCACCTGACGCCCCCCTTCCTCACATGCTCTCTTTCCCCGGCTTCTGGATGTCACCTCTGATTTCACGGGGCACATCCTCTGCCTATTTCGCTGGCTCCTCTTCTGCTGTCGGCCCTGAGAGTCTGGGTTTGGTGCCAGCTGAGGACACACCACATGTCAGCCACAGAATGTCCAACTCCCAGGGACTTACACGAGGAGGAGCTGTGACGTGTGCAGGTGAGCAGATGTGAGGGGAGCTGGCACGAGGGTGTGCAGCACATGGAAGGGGGACTGTCATCACGTTCGTCACTGAGCTGATGGGTCGTGATGGAATGCTGTCATGACGGACCAATGAGGGTTCTCCCCCTGGGGCCAGGAGACGCCCGTGCCTCCTGCGAGATCAAGGAGTCACCATTTGCGGCGGGTTGAATGGCGTCCCTCCAGAAAGCACGTCCAAGTTCTGACCTCGCACACCTTAGCAGAGGTGATTGAGGGGCTCAAGGTGAGATCACCGTGGGTTTTGGGGGAGGCTGAAATCCAGTGACTGGTGTCTTCATCGGAGAAAAGTGAGTGAGATCTGAGCCTCAGAGACATGGGGGAGCCATGGGGGAGGCCATGCGCAGACAGAGGCAGGGGTTGTAACGTTCCGCTGCAAAGCGAGGTTTGCCAGGGACCCCCAAAAGCCGGGAGAGGCGAGGCAGGCCCCCCCCCCCCCCGGAGCCTCTGGAGGGAGCACAGCCCTGCTGACACCTTGATTTTGGAGTTCAGGGCTCCAGAGTGAGGGAAATAAATGCCTCAGTTACAGCCACAATGCTTTTAGCGATTCGTTACCTCAGCCCTTGGACACCAACACACCATTTTACTAACGAAACCCCAAACTGTACTAACGAAACCCCAAACGGGAGTTCCGTGAGCAGGAAGTTCACGTAGATGGTGCGGGGCTGGTGGGCTGACGGTGAACAGTGTCTGTTCTGTCTCACAGTGAGCTTTCCCAGGTCACCCCTCTCCACGGCGGTGACCCCCGCTTGCACCTTCTAGCTGGAGCCCCTCACATCTCTGTCTCCGTCCATCTCATACCTGCGCCCCGGACCCGCCTTTCATCTGCCACCGACTCCTAGAGACTCCGCCGAGTGTCTTGCAGGCCCCCCAAACCCAGTGAGTCCACCCAGGCCAGCCGTCCCTCCTGAGCCCAGGTCTGTCTCTGTGCCATCCGCCTGTCGCCTGAGCCCATGCCGGTGCGTTAGCCGCTGCGTCGTTTCGTGGAAACACAAGAACTTGGATGTTAGTTCGCATCTGAACTTGGCCTTGAAACTGCACTTTCCCAGGGAGGACATTCTCGGAAGGGACGCACGCGTCACCGAGCTCCAAGACCCCTCTTGTTCGTGGCTGGGAAATGCCTTCATGAGTCCCAGCCCCAAAGCCCGGCCAGGTCCCCCTCCTGAACCTCTCGAGGATTGCTGCCCCCCACCCCCCGTTCGTACTGACGGGCGTGAGTGTGGGGACGTGGGCTCGACGCCTGCCCTGTTGAAAGTCAGCCGTGACACCAAGAGCCCTCGTGACAGTGTCTTGTAGGCACAGTGTTGAGCAATCCTCACACCGCGCACGTTAAATACCGTTAACGGTGCCCGTTTGAACCAAAGTTTCTCACGTTTCTTAATCTTCAGAGTCCGAGTCCATTTCGGGAAAACGTGGGCTAAGGGTGCAAGGCGGGCCGCTGGACGACGGACAGCCCGGCACCACGGGGAAGCGCGCTTCGGGGTCTACCGCGAGGGCTGGGGCGGGCGGACACGGCGGGCGCCTGGTCCCCACGTTTCCATTCTTTGTCAGAGGACCCGCGTCGCCTACGTGCGGGCTTCCTGCTACCTACCCTGAACCGGAGACATTAACCGATGACAATCCTGCTCCGTCTGCTAGGTAACTGGGGAAGGGTGCCAGATGGCTCTTTAAAGAGGGTGACACCCCTGGGGTGTAAGGGGACGTCTCGCAAACTTGGGAAGTCCCACGTCCCGGCGCTCTCACACACGCAGGGCTGGGCTCACCTGGGCAGGACGGCTTTTCCTCCCAATCCGTGCTCCCCGCCTCTGTCCTGGCCGCCCCGTCCCTCCTCGCCCCTCCGTTGGCCTCGGGCCTCAGAGCATCCGTCTGTCACGTAGGCTCCCTCCCTCCGTGATTGCTTGTACAGGTGCTGCGTCACCTGCTAAGCTCACCTCCTTAAGGTAAAGACCACGTGAATTCACTCACATTTGTCATTTATGTCTACATTCATCCTTCCCAAGGACAGGTGGAGCCACTGCCGTGACCACGTAGTCACAACCAGACGGGGGCCATGCAGACGTCTTGAAGCAAACACGATACGGCGCTGGACGTGACGATGGCCGTGGGCTCTGGGGGTGTGGGAAGGGTTGTCCGCGGGCTGACCGGGAGGGGACAGGAGTGCAGAAGGACAAGGAGGCCCCGCTTTGCCCTGTGACAGAGCGATGGGAAAGAGGCCTGAAGGACGAGAGCGCGTCGGCTGGGGAAAAGCCACACGAGTGCTCCGCGTCCCCCAGCGGCTGGCCCGCGCTCCGTGTATACCAGGCAATGCGCTGGCTGCCGGGTGGGTGGCAGGGTGAGAGCAGGTGGATAGATGGAGGGACACACTAGAGGAATGAATGGACGGATGGATG
>PVJL010018648.1:0-15468 GCA_004026885.1 Lyroderma lyra | reverse complement strand
CACACACACGCACACACACGCACGCACACACGCGCGCACACACACGCACACACACGCACACACCCACACACACACTGTTAACCTGACTCGGCGAGGGCTGACACAAACACTGCGCCCGCAGAGGCCCCCCCGAAGCCCACCTTCCTCAGACTTTGATTTCGACTCGCACACGTGCGTTCACGCCGCGGGTTGTGTGGATCAGCGGCCTGAAACACACGGCGGCTAAGGTCGTTCACACCATCGAAGGAGCATCGGGAGGGCGCGCGGGCTGAACGAGAATTCCATTCTCGAGCATTCGATTGGACCCGGAGCGTTCCTTCGAAGACGCCTGGATTCAGGGGGGCGTCGTTTTGCTGAACGTGAGCGAAGCCGGCTGATCGCATTGACCTCCGCGCTTGGCGCAAATGAAACCTCAGAAGCGAGTAAGGAGCGTCTCTCAGCCCTCCCCCTTGACAGGTGAGTGGGAGGGGACGTGAGCACCTGTGCGCCCCTTTGTAAACAACGTAACAGAAAAGCCAGTTGTGCAAATACGGCCTCAGCGTAGTTCTCCACGAAGCACAGAGAGCTGGTGACACTGCAGCACGTTACTTAAGGGAGGCTCGTGTGCATGCGTCTAGTCCTGCGTCGGGGTGCATGTCCTCTGCCCCGAGCTGTCTGCTCCCTTTGTGGCACAGGAAAATGCACTGACCCGTCAGCTGCAGGTGAGAGCCCCGGGGCTTGGGAAGGTGACATGACTAAGCCACGCGGCTAAGGAGGGATGAGGCAGGATTCGAACGCGTCGTGTCCTGACTGGACGCCCCCGAGGTTTCCTTCACTTTGGGACTATCCTTGGACTTTCGGTTTCCCCAGCTGTCCTGACCTCACTTAGGTTTCAGAGGCGCGTTTCTGTCTGCTGTGCATCAGCGTTAAGTTAGATAACAGAGCCAAGAGGACGTTTCAGGAGCCGACGTCCACGCCTAACACGCGCGCACGTGGGCACCGACAGGGTTTCCGGAGGAAGTCGGGGGGCGGGGGATGGGGCTTCAGGCCGAAGTCAAACAGCCGGCCTGCCAACGCTTGTCTTCGAACCCATGCTGCTCCTTTCCTTCCTGTCCGAAGGGGCTGCTCCATGCGGTCCAGACGGGTTTGCGAAGGAAAACATGGTGCACGCACCAAAACAGCCGTGGTGGTGCTTCCCCAGTTCCGACAGGGCTGTTGTTTGGGGTCAACTCGTGGAGAACTTTATCGAAATAAAACACACAGAGAAAAATACATAAATCCCAAGCATGCTACTTGACTTTGTACGAACTGAACACACCCGTGTAAGCACCACCCAAGTCAAAAAGCGCAGATGAACAGCACCCAGGAAGGCCCTGGCGTCGCCCGTCACGAGCCATGCCATCCCCAGGGTCATCACTGTCCCGACACCATGCAGTAGTTTTGCCCGGTTTCTCATTTTGGGTCCGTGGACTCTGCGGTGTGTACGCGGGTGGTGTTTTCAGTCACCATTAGCTTTGTGGGATGCTTCCACGTTTGTTATGGGTCATAGTCTGTTCATTTTCAGTGCTGCGTAGTATTCTACAGAGCGAATACGTTCTAACCTGTGTTTTCTTCTCTTGATGACCATTTGGGTTTATTACATGTGATGCTGCTATGAACATCCTCATTTATATATTTTGACGAATATATGTGTACATTTCTGTTGGGTAAATACCTAAGAGTGGTATTTTACAGTGTATTTGGAAAGGTCACCCTAATTTTGGTATAAACAGAAGAAAAACAGGTCTTTATGTAAAAAGACATTTCTCTATATCTCTCTGTATTTTAATTGTTCCGTGTGCATATATAAATGACCTTTATTAAGTCGTTTTGACAAAACAAGAAAAAACAATATAAGAGTGATTATAGTACCTATCCCTTAGAGGTAATAATCACGTTTAAGGTTTTTTAAGCCTTTTACTATGCGGTACGCCTCCCATAATTCCATCACGAAAGTGGTCTATACCCAACGTTCTCTCTTCCATCTAACAATGTGCTATTAGAACCACCTCGCGCCATAGAAAGGGCTGTTTGAAACGGTGTGACTAAGGCAGCCAGTGCTGTTAGAGAGGTCAGGGCTGGGTGATTTCAGAAAAAGCGTCACACACACCACCGAGGCCCAGAAGAGAGGCATTTAACACGAGGGTGTGGGATCTAGCACTCAGCGGTCGGTGAGCCTCCGGTTTGTGCAATGACGGCGGGGACACGAGATGCCAGCGGCCTGACCAGCGTGGGGGAGGCGGGAAGAGACTGAAGGCAGCCTGCGTTTCTGAGACGGGGACGTACTCCCCTGCGTGGGAGCCTAGTTCAGACAGGCTTTCCCTCCCTCCCCTTCCCATTTCCCCTGGGGATTTTTTCCCACTCATACTCTCTTCCCATTTTATTTTCTTGTCCTTGCCGTTACCTGTTTGCTTTTATACGAAATGCTCTTATTCCATTTGCATGTTTCCCCCTGAGATACAGTTTTCTGTCTTTACTGCCACCAGAGGGTCACGAGGGCCACAATCTCTTGCCCTCAATAGCTGCGTCTGTGTCCCACCCTTCCTGTGCATGTTCATCTTGTCCCTGGTCATGGCCTCATCATCCTTGAGCCCGAGAAAGGTGAAGACAGCAAAGTGTTGTTTCAGGCTGAGATGTGCACGGCTTGCTGGGCCCGGGTTGTGAATGGCATTGGGGTGTGACAGTTCTGATGTAGGTGTAGGCTGGGACACTCGGCAGGTTTAGATCACGTCAGCCAACTGGACCTGCAGAACCACAATCCCCTGTGGCCTGTGACTCCTTACCGATGCCCCAAATAGGATATGGTGGAAAAGGCGTGGGGCACCTCTGGACACCTCCCCCCAGGGTCTGGGGGGCATGAGGCTGGTCCAGGGCACCTCTGAGAAAACAAACTCAGCGCTTGTATTTTATTTGTGATTTTCATTCTTTTAAAAAAGTAATCCATACTCATATGCCTAATAGAAACATGTTTATTTTATTGTTAGGTACGCTGTTGGATTGGATGGTCTGGTCAATAAAATTGTTTTCATAATTTGGATCCTTGATTGAGTTTTGGGAGTTGAATTGTTATGTAGAGATGCCGGGAGTGTCAAGGGGGTCCCACGGAAGTAGATGATGAATTGAAAATGAAATGCACATATTTAGAAACGCGTCCTGTCACAAACCAGCAAGTATTTCTCTGCTCCTCGTGTCTTGTTAGTAAATGAATAAGGTCAAAAGGCAGCAGAATTTATTGTGTTTTCCTCGTTTATATTTATCTAGAATTCTATGATCCCTGACCTTGAAGTTGCTGAATTTTATTTGATCTACGAATAATGATACATTTGCTCACTAATAAACACTATAATTCCCGTAAGAATTTGCTATATTGAAGTCGTTTTTAGGGAGGATTTAGTGATGAGTGGTGTTGAGGGGGCTTTCATACTCTAAAAGGTAAAATCCTTTTGAAAAACTAGGAGCTAGATTATTTTGAAGCATTATAATGAATGACCAATGACACTTGACACAATAATTGGAAGTGTAAACCATTATTGATTTTGCAGCCCTTTGCTGTACGAGTATTGTGTGTGTGTGTGTGTGTGTGTTTCATTCTGACCCTCAAGGGTGAGTGCACATTTATAAAGGGATATTTTTGCTACTAGAAATCGAAAGCTTTTATTTAAAAAAAAAAAAAGAAAGAATCGTGTATTAGCATTCTGTTGTGTCTCTAACAAATAACTACAACGTTGATGATTTAAAACAACCATAGTTTGTTCCTTCACAGTTGGGAGGCCAGAAGTCCAAAGCCGAGGTGCTGGCAGAGGCACCCCTTCCTCCAGAGGCTCTAGGGAGTGTTTTTCCCTTGGCTTTTCCAGCTTTCATTAGTTCCAGGCCTTTCTAGGGGTCCCTTGGCTTGTCACTCCAGCATTCCAATCTCTGCCCTGCCTTCCCAGTGCCGGGAAGCACCGTCTCTTTTCTGTGTCTCTTACTTGTATGTCTTTTATCACGTTATTTGTCATTGGATTTAGGACCCATTTGGATAATCCAGAATAATCTGAACTTCAGATCCTTAATTACATCTGCAAACAACGTTTTTTTTCTGAATACCTCTGTATTTACATGTCCCAGGGGTTAAGGCATGGATGTACCTTTTGGGGGGTCATAATTCAATCCACTATCGATGGTTATAATATTGCACTCAGACTTGATTAAGTATTTTTAAAGTTAATTATAATTGCCATGTACAAGTTAGGTTTTGGCTTAGGTAATCATTTTGGATTGATCATATATTTAAATAACTTGCTGAAATAAATACAGCAATCTGTGATTTCAGTTTCAAAAGTGTCATGACTATGAGCTGGATTTATGCTGTTTCCTCATGGGGTGTCACTTTAATTGCTAAATAAAAATGCCCACTATTTTTTCCTGTATCATGTGAAACATGCTGTAGTTTGCATATATCAGAAATTACGTAAATGGTTTTGGCAACTATTGGACTGGTTTTTTTGTATCAACTTTTATAATTCAAACTATTTGTAGTATCTTCTAACATTGTCAATAATATGATTGTAGTATCTTTTATAACTCAAATGGTGCATTATTTCAATGCTGAAAAATGGGCCTAAAAATCAATAATATTGGAATGGCATTGGATTTGGTTAAAAAACAGTGAAAAAGGCCAAACATCATAATTTTATCCATTTGTGTCATTTTGGAGGGAACACTGAGAAATATGAGAGAGGAGGCGGGAAACAAAAGAAACATACGGTAAAAATACGCTGCTGTGACTGCAGAGGTACGTGTTCCCTAAATTCATCACTCCACTGACATTTCTTCCCATGCGAACAAATTGTCTTGAATTACATGTTATATTCAGGAAATTGTTCCTAATAGAAAGTACAATGGCCTTGTATTCTGTTTCTTTCTATGCTATATCATAAACTTTATTATTTTATTTGGAGTAGATACACAGTATTCTTCCATTTGGGTGTGCATAATTTACCTCACCCATTTTTCATGCTTTATTTAGGTTCCTATATACACAGTTATACATGTATATAACAAGAATGATCAAAGTATTTCTGCATGTGGCTTTTCTGCATTTCTCATAATGTACTTATGATAGATTCCAAGCAGAATTTCCAAGTCAAAGAACATACATATATTTAAGAATCTTGTTATGTTGCCAAATTATTGTCTGAAAGTGTTAAAGTATTTTCATTTCAACCAGCCATGTATGAGTTTGAATCAATGCTATGTTTCTGATACAGGAGGGCTGTCTGGAAGCAATCCAGCCCTAAATGCCTCTGTTTTTCATTTTACATGGCTGCATACTTTCCGGACAGCCCTCATATATTCATGCTTCTATTAGTCATTCATTTTAGTTGATAAATATTATTTCATTTTTATGAAAAAATCACAATTTACTGATACCTTCTTATGTCATGGCTGCTTAGGTAGATTTCAGGGTATCATTAATTTAAACCTATGTATCCTTGTGCACTTCTGTGATAATTTTTCTAGGATATCTACTTAGAAGCAGAATTCTTGGTTCTTAAGTATATCATCAATTTTTCTAGCTATTGCCTAAGTACACCTTTGCCATATATGAAATGATCAGTGATGTATGAGGGCTGTCCGGAAAACAATTGAGCCCTAAATGCCTCTATTTTTCATTTATGTGGCTGAATACTTTCCGACGGCCCTCATCTGAGTGGTTCTGCTCGTGAGCCCTTGATCTTACCACTTTTCTATTTGTCTATGTCCATTTTGATATTATCCTGTTTATTATTATAGTTTGGGTAAAGTTTTGATATGTGGGTGAGCAATTGCTCAAACTTTGTTCTGTTTCAAAGTCATCTTGCTATTCTTAGCATGTTAGTATTATAACATGAACTTTATCACGTTCCTTGCTATTTTGATTGAAATGGAACTGAAATTTCATTTTGGGGAGAATGGACTTCTTTACAACAGTGAGTCTTCCTTTCCATGACCCTGACATTTCTCTTCATTTATTTAGGTTTTCTTGTTTGGTACTGTATTCCAATTCTTTTCATGAAAGTTTTATAGAATTTTTGTCAAATTTATTTTTGTACCCTAAAGTTTTTATTGATATCTTAAATGTCATTTAAAAACATTTATTACATATTCTAATTCGTTAGTTCTGATTGATAGGCACATTACTATTTTTGTGATTTGATATCATATTCAGCAATCTTATTGATTCCCAAACTTTAATAGTTCCATCAACAAACTGCCTTAAATTCTCTTGGATTTTCTATGTAGACAACAATATCACCTATGAATGCATTTTTGACCCCCTCATTCTGACATCTTATTCCTTTTTCTTGTCTTCTTGCATTGGCTAAGATCTGCAGTGCGATGTAAAACAGAACAATCATAAAGCGCATTCTTATCTTCACCTTAATTTAATGACAATGACAATGCTTCTAAACATTTATCTTTTTAATATTTACTATGAGACTTTTGTTCATGATGCTTTATTAGGTTAAGTATCATAATATTACATTTTACTACTTTTTTTTTTTACTTTATGACAGTGACTATATGGTTTCTCTTCTCTAATTTGGCAATATGTTGTGTTGCATTAGTAGCTTTTCTGATTCAGAATTATCATGTATTACTGGTATAAATTTTACTTTATCATAATTTTGATTCACTAATAATTAAATTTAGAAAATTTGTACCTATCCTTTTAAGTAAGATTTTAAAATTGTTTTTAAAAATACTATTCTTACCCTGTTAGGTATCCAGGTTATCACATTAGACTTAAAATTAATTGATTAGATTCCACTAATTTTTTTTTTTTAATTTGGAGTAGTTTTGCTCAGGCAGAGATTGCCTTCTTCTTACTGGTTTCCCAGAAACTATGGGTAGTACCTTTTGAATTGGGAGATTTAAAAAATAAATGACTCGATATTTAATTGATTGTATTAGAGTCAATTTTAGTCTTTTGTAACTTTTAAAGAAAGTTAGGTATTATTTAAGCAAATAGGCAGAGACAAGCTGCTTGTATTGGATACATTTTGAGTTATTCTGAATAATTTACCAAATTTTATATATTGGAGAATCTAGAAATATCAGTTCTTCCTTCAAAGACATGAGTTCTCTTTTCTTTTAATCATGTATTATAGAAAATTGATCATGCTGAAATGTTTGGGTTGTTTAATTCTGCAATGAGAGGTATGGCGAGCATTATTTCTTATATCTACAAGCCCTGAAAAGCTACCTAAGCACACAATTACAAACATGGCTTGATCTAATGTAACCTGAACAACATTGGGCACTATTCCTTCTTTTCATGTTTTCAAGCTTTTTCTACGGAAAAGCTACAATTTCTAACATACCGGCAATAAAATTTCTGAATATGATGCCTGACAGTCACTTTGAAACCTAGGAACATTTCTACAATCTCAATTTGTTCACATGGAAAAATTTAGTATGTGTTGTTTGAAGTTTTTTTTTCTTTTAGTGTCTTACATTTTAACACAAATATGCTACCTGAATGTTCTTGGCTGTAGAGAATTGCAAGATGTTAAAATCACCAGTGCAAACACTATGAAGCATAATAGTTTGTTTTACATAATTATGTGATAAAAATTTCAAGGCAGATGCTTTAAACACACACACGCTCACACACGCTCATACACTCACACGCACACCACCAAACCTCAGGAATCCCTCCTGTGCTATAAACTAATAAGGTCTATGCTTTGCTTTTCTTGGTCCCATGACTTTATTTTGCATCATCCTGAAATGTAAAAAAAAACAGTCTTTATATTTCAGGACAGTCAAGACAAAACAAACACTCTCATAATGGTTTTTAAATCTCTCTTTTTCTGACCGCAGGCTCTTTACTTCAAGTTGTTTATGCTGCATTCTTGATTTAAGCTCACAAAAGCAGACAATCTCCATGTTGTAAGCGGATGTTGGTTGACATAAATAATCTATGAAAGTGAACACCTGCCCATTATTTGGTTGCTACATGCCAAAAATGTAATGGTGACACTCTTAGAATTTCCAAATGTAGAAAAAAATTCTTGTCTTAGTAAAATAAAATGCCAACGTTTACAAATTTTAAATATTTACCTTCAAAAGGTATGTAATTAGAGATCACACTGAGTAAGAAATATAGGAATTAGGTTCTACTCAGTCCTCCTAGAACCTAGAGCCCCATATTGGAATGTTTCTGTGTCAGAAATGATCTCTTACGTTCACCCTGATCTTAGAAACTTTGAAGTATTGTTTGGGAAAGCAGGAAGACACTCACAGTCACTGCTAACATGAGAGGACATTGGGTCGTTCAGCAGGTAGTTTCCAATTTGCCACCTTGTTAATGGAGACGTAGGGCTGCAGTTTGGGTTTTGGTTATTTTCCACCCTCTGGCCCACCTTCCTTTTCTCTCTCTATCCAGACGACAGAATGAGTCAGTTGTGGAGTCTGCACCTGCCCCAGAGTCATCGCAAACTAGTAATGAGGAAGAGGGAAGAATTTCCACTGTGCGTTCATGAGGCCTCGCTATTCCTGTCATTTCAGGGGTGACCAGGTCACCTCTGATTTGCTCATCCACACAATGCAAGGCTCTTTTTGACTGCAAAAACATGATTTTTAAAAATGCATTTATTTCTATATTTCAAATCAACTTGTTTTAACTTTAATTAAAATTCATATGTATACATAGTTGAGGTTTCCTCCACACTAGAGTTTTAGTAAAACTCTAAAACACCCCTGGAGGCAAGTGTTATTTACGAGAGACTCTGTCTGCAGGGACATATGCTCGTCTTGAGGCCTGCTTCAGAGAACACAGATTTGGAAAAAGAGGATATTGTGGGACATGTGATTTCTTAGGTGGACGGTCACCTTGTGGTCATCCTGTTACATGCTGGAGCGCCTTTATTGCTCCAAATGGCCCTTTCCTGAAAACACAGAGCAGTTTGCATGTTGGAGAACCTGCTTAGAATGTTAAATCGCACTTTTCACCTCTTGTCACTAATGAAATAAGAATCTCTGAGGATCTTGGTAACACCACCTGCCCGGGCTTTCTTCTTTCTCTACACAAACACTTTGCATGTTGTTGATACAAAAACCCATTCTGGTACCGGATTCTCAAAGAAAATCTTTTTGTGTTATGAGCCATGGCAAAATCCATAGAAACCTTAATAAATGTGGACCCAGCAATTAGAAGTATAAAATATTCCATACTGAGGACCTTCCTAACAATGGAGGTTCTGATGATAAGGAAAAAAACAGAAATGGATAATGTATTTTTTTAAAGAAAAATACATGCATTTTTACTTCTTTAAGAAAAATTCCTTTTGTATTAATGACAATGAACTTGATACAAGTGTTGGGGTTTCGTGATGACCCAAAGAGAAATGAATCTGAGGTATCTTAAAGGATGACTTTGATGCACACTTGAAATTTAAATTATCAGCATCTCACATTAAGGTTTTACTCAACCCAAGGTGCCAGACATAAATGATCTTGGACCTTTCGGTTCTCAGAACTGTTCGGCCACGAGGTAAATATTTTCCATTCTAATGACTCATTTCCATCATTTTTATGCTGGGGTAGGTGCTTTCAAGTCAGAGACTAAATGGAAATTTCCTGAAGAATGTTATTGGGGTAAGCTTGCTGTGGAGTGAGTCGTACTGACTATGTTTAAATCGTATATTCAGCATGTTTTACCTCAGAATATATCGCTTCAAAATGGCAGTGTTGGACTGGTTTTCACACAGACGCTGAGATAACATTAACGTTTGTTAAGCCAGTTACAATGGGGCCTCTGTTTTCGTGGCCCGAAGAGGAGACAAGCTTCTCAGAGTGTAGCTCTGCTTCGGCCGAGCCGTGAGCGCTCACGGAAGGTGAGAAGTCCTTCCTCCCTGGATGGACCCTGAGGTTCTGTCCACCTCGTACGCCTTTCTCAGGAATGGGAGCTCTGACGGGGATGTAGGGGAGCACTATCTATCCATTATCTGTCTATCTACCTACCTACCTATCTCCTTCCCACCTATCTACCTACCTATCCACGCAATGTGATGGAGGGGTAGAGTTGGCAGGCCTATTCTCCTGTCTCACTTTATAATTAGGAACACAAATCTACAGAATGCCTGGCAGACCTAGGGGGTTTGCTTATATTCACATGTGAGTCAAATTTCTGAGCGTAGTTTTCTTAGCTTTATTTTCTAACCTACGATTGATTACATGAGGACAACTGGTGACATCTATTGAGAAAGATGGAGGGGAAAGGAAAGAAAAACACCCGATCACATTAGCTGCACACGGGCCTACCCTGCACACAGGGAAATACAGGAGCACATCCACAGTCACGTTGGAAGATGCCAGAAAGTCTCCCAACCCCAGTGTATCTGCCGCCGTGAAACGTGGTGTCAGGCGGCCTCCACATTCAGTACTTCCCTGGTTACGTTCTGAGGCCCTGCGTGCAGTGAGTTTACTTGAGACCAATTCGCGCTAAACTACCATTTCTCTACGATAATTTTGCATGATGTAACCCATCATTCATCTAACAAAGAAGGGCCCGGGGCGGGCAGGGACAAGGACAGGGTGCGAGCGAACAAACAGAAATTCATACCGAGTTCAAGGCCAAGCATCCATCCCTACCCACCTGAAGGGTACGGCGACACCGGACCCAATGGGAAGGAAGCACTTTGCAAACAGGGCAGGTTCGCATGGCTCCCGGGGCTGCCCGTGGTAGGGCGAGAGCGTGCTGACTGAGTCTGATTCATTCTGTCACCAAAAGTGCGCTTGTAACGAGTGAGCAGACACTGTCACGTTCTAAAGATGACATGATTCCTACAGTTTTTATATTAATAATGCTTCATCACATTTAAATACTTCTTTACAATTTATCCAAACCATTTGACTAAGTTGAGTATAAACTTGAAATCAGCTTTTGAGGGCCAAATGTGATCAACAGAACAAAAACACTGATGAAACGCAGAATTGTTTTCTGTGATAAATTTAGAAAATTAACGATATTTGGACCCAAATAATCTTAAATATCTAGCTTATTTTTAATCTTCATATTCTTTAAAAGTCTTGAATTTCTTTTCTTTTTGTGTGCGGGGTAGTTCCCTGACTGGGAATTGAACCCAGGGCGCAGTGTTGAAAGCACTGAAGCCTAGACACTACACCACCAGGGAACCCCCTAAAAATCTTGAATTTCTGAAGACACATAGTTGAAATTATTTTTAAAATGCCTGTTGGTTTTATGGCTGTTGAAAGTTGGCTTTTTCATTATACTTGTTTAATCAGGTTCATAGAAAGCGAAGGTTATGGATTTCTTCTTATTTATTTCTGGAACTTACTGTATATGATTTGATAGATGTGCACAAGTGCGCCCCACACACTATCATTTGTCTGCAGAATTAAGGGGTCATGATCACTTTAAAATGCTTCATTAACGTTTTGAGGGGACAGAAGGAATTTTAAAGATCAAGTTTTAGCACTTGTATTTTAAGAATGACTATTTCCACAATTATATTTTTGATCATTAGTCACATATGTTGAAAAATCTAATGATTTATTATGACTATTTTTATAAGTAATTCAGAGTATTTTGAGAATAAGAAAGAGAAATTATGTACATAATACAAAAACTGCAGTGTAGTTTAAAATTTTAAGCATACTGTTTGTATTATATTTTCCTAAGAATAAGACATAAGGTTACAACGGATTGAGAAGAAAAGTGAAAGAAGTTTAAATACAATGGTTTAACACTATTTATCTGACTCTCCACATTTTTATAGTTGACAATCTTTTCTTGACTTTTTAGTGGAGCATTTGGTGATTTGTTAGGAAACATTAACTTTTGGCGATTGTGAGTCGTCTTTCTGTTCTTAAAACAATACCCAAGGGACACTTTATTATAACATACTCTGTTTCAATTAAGATTTCCGTGCAATTGTCTTGTGTATTTTATGTAAATTGAATAAACAAATGTCTTCATCTTTTCTCTGAAAGTAATTAAACCAACTCTTACGCTGCTTTTACACTAGAATGTTCTTACTTCAACGAACTGAATGTACGGGGTTGATCTTGACTTACACAGTTTCTTCCCTGCCTTTTCATGTGTTAAAACAGCAAATTCTGCTCATCATTAAATAATGCAAGCAATAGTGTTTTGTTTTGTTTTTTACGTAGCAAAATTGTTTTCTCTTTATGATGTAGTTTTCTTTATGAAATTTGAGATGCTTGTTAGTTACTTAGGTATTCCCAATGATGTCTTATAGATAATACATTTTATTGCAATAATTTTGTGCAATATCCTTATTTTATTTCTGTTTACATCAAAACACATTTTAAACAAACTGATAACTTGTCTTTTAAAGGGCATTTACCACTCTACACAGACCCGGTTTGGCTCAGTGTTAATTTTGAGAACTTCAAAGTCCATGATGAAATAAACATTTTATGCAGCTGAGCAAATAAATATTACATACATATGGATTGAAAAATACCAGTAAAATGACATCAAATACACTTGGTAAGATAGATGTACAAATGCATTTCACTTCCTTTCTCATCAGTCTCTTTTATATTTTTAGACAGTCTTTATGCGAATACAATGACTTCAATAGCAAACATTTTAAATGATGCTTGAAATATCAGCCACTTGACTTTGATGTCACACACAATTAAATCCAGCCCATCTTCTGCCAGTCAATAACAGCAATCTCACCAAGTCTAGTGCCTAATTAATACCAGCTATTTGTCACACAGAGGTGACACATGTATATCAGAAAGCCGGGAATATTGTTTTGTGCTGAGGGGAGCCAGCCAGCCCTGCAGTGTGGGGTCCGTCTCATGTGTGACTGGCTTTCAAGATTTCAAAGGCCCGGAGTTCAGCGAGTTGGAGCTGGGGAAAGGCAGAGAGCACGGAAGGTGCCGCTAATGGGGTGGGTCCCTTCAGGGAGCTAAGGAGGAAGGTATTTAGAAAACAAATGCCCCCACCGGAAGCTCCGCTGAGGTCCCTCGCCTAGGTGGCCGGCAGGACCGAGAAGGGTGTCCTGTCGGTAATTGGCTTCACCCGCAGCTCTTAGCGGCGAGACAGAGCACGCACGATCCCGGGGCGCCTTGTTTTTGTCGCAAAAGTTACTTCCGCTTCTGCTCTGCTCAAAACCTCTGTGTCTGCATCATTTTGTAGGCAAGTAAAACAGTTACCTGTCAAAGAAGGAGCACTTTTTCTCCTTATATTCATTTGCCGTGGGTATAACGGCCAGAGGATGATGGAAATTTAAATAGCCACGGCCGGCCACCAAATTGGGTGAAAACGTTTGAAGTGAGTACCGGGACAACACAAAGCACCCAATTCTGTGCAGAAATAGGCAGGGAAGCAGGGGTCACCGCCGAGCGGGTCCCTCACCGGCATGAACGCTCGGACCCCAGGTGACAGCGTGCCCCAGGTTGTGGTTTTCCGTGGCACCGGCCGTGGCGAGGGCCAGCGTGAGTCGCCGTCGCCCCGCTGTCCCCACAGCACGCGCTGCCTGCCGGGCGCGGAGCAAACGCAGCGGGCTAGGCCTCGCGGTGCTGAGCCTGCACCCTCCTCCTCTTCCTCCGGCAGGAAGCAAGGAAAGCCCTGGAAGAGTGGCCCGACGCCGAGGTGACTGTGGTCGCCCGGCCGCTTGCCGTGCTTTGTCACCCTTTCCAGACGACGGGCCTGGAGGGTTTCTTTTGGTTTTGGGGTTCTTTCCCGCCCTCCACGGACCCTTAACGTTTACCGGCCACACAGAGAGGTTCGGCCCGATCCACTTCTCACTGGCCTCCGGGAGGGAGAACCGAGGGCAGGAGGGGACCCGGGCTGCCAGGCCCAGGTTGTGGGGAATTGCGGCTGCCTCGCCGGCAGGACACGCCTGGCACCACCGCCTCCCGGGGTCCTTTCCCCGAAGCCCATCCAGGAATGACAGTGCTGACGGGGACAGCCACGTGCGAGGTCGCGCCAGGCAGGGACGAGACCCCCGGGGGCAGCCCCAGCGGGGTCAGCGGCACCCACTGCCAAGGTCACGACACGCTCGTCGGCGCGGCCCCCTTCCCCGTCCGCCCTGCAGACCCCGCGTCAGCCGGCCGCGTGGGAACGATGGCTCTGTGGGTCGTCGTGTGCTCTTCCGGGTCCCCGCCCTCTGTGTTTCTTCTTGCTCCCCATAAACATCACACTGGGAGCCAGGTCGGAATATTAGTAACAGGTAGGCATACTCGTCCCTCCTCCGCTTAGGCCCTCCGTCTGTCACCTGCCAGGCCGATGGGGACAACGTACCCGGCGTCCTGCCCTTCGCTGATGGCGCCCCCAGGCCCTGGGGTGGTGGTGGGGGACACGTCACCACAGCTTCTGTTCAGCTGCCGGTGACCTCTGGTGTGACCCTCCGTTTCCCCATCGTGTCCTGTCAGGTTACCTGTCTGCAGGTGTGTGTGTGTGTGCCCCCGTACGAGCACCAGGGCACACAGTTTGAGGCCCCCTGGATTCTCTGACGTGACATGTTCAGAATTTTCCGAACAAAGAGCTGTACAGTAACTGTACAGTAACTGGCACAAGGGCGACGTGGCTGCGTTTGGACCTCGCACCTGGTCAGTGCCTTTAACTTGCAGTCGCTCCTAGAATGCTGTTCAGAGAGCGCTTCAGCGCGCGATGCTTGCTGCTTGCTTCCCTTTTCTTTTTTTTTAATTTTTTCTTTTTTAATTTTTTTTGCTTTTTGGTATGTGGGTAGCTCCCTGGCCGGGAATCGAACCCAGGCCGCAGCACTGACAGCGCCAGCGCCGAAGCCTTAAGCCGCTGCACCACCAGGGAGCTCCCTGGTTGCCTTTCTAAGTGTCACAGGGTTCATCACCGTAAATAATTTTGACCCTTGAGAGTGCCGGGCACGCAACTCCGCTCGGGTGTGCTGAGGATTTCCTCCAAGTTGTGGTGCATCCACTCCGCCTGTTACAGTGGCATGTGATGATGGGGAGCAGGTGCCCAGGTCCGTCACTCGGCCACAAGTGGACCTTTATGTCACGATGCGTATTGAAAACCTTCAAGGACTTGTAGTTCGCACGGACGCTGGCGAGGCAGCTGTGACGGACGTGCGACGCCGGGTCAGTGATCGCTCCCGGCCAAGCGCTGGGATTGGATCTGCGCTTTAATTAAAATCTCACAGTGTGACACCGTCGTCCTGCGTCACATGGCCCAAAAGGACGCCACGTGAAATGAAGTTTTATTGTGTCTATGTGTTTATTAGGAAGGAAATTGCTACTTTATCTTTTCATACACATTGTCTAGTCTGATATCCTAGCATGAAAGGGAGTGATTTTTATATATTTTGAAAATACACAGTTGATTCTATCAGGCTTAGTAGGTAGAGAAAAGAAAACATTCTCTAAAATTTAACACTTGGTGTCTTAAATGTACTGATAAAGGGATGACTCTCTAAGTCTATTTTATATATACATATACCATAT
>PVJL010018647.1:0-15472 GCA_004026885.1 Lyroderma lyra | reverse complement strand
AGAAAGGGGAGGGGGTGGGAGAGGAGGGGGGGAAGCTAAATATAAGGTGATGGAAAGAGAAGTCACATTAGGTGGTGAACTGATTATACATCAAGTTGACAATGCACTGTAGAATTGTATGCCTGAAACCTATGTAATCCTTGCTAACAGATGTCACCCCAATAAGTCTAACAATAAAAATGAATTAAAAAAAAAAGAAAGAAAAAAATTCTGAAATATAACTCTATATACAGAAAAAACATATTTCAGAAAGGAAAGTAGAAAGTTTTTCAGACTTACAAAGCTAAAGAATTAATCACTAGCAGACCTGCTTTACAAGCAAGTTTAAAATAAGTCCTTCAGGCAGAAGAAAAATGGTATGAGATGGAAATATGGATCTTCACTAGACTCAACAGACATACTATTTTATATTTTGGGGGGTAGTTCCCTGGCTGGGAGTCGAACCCAGGCCACAGCATTGATGCTTTAAATTTTCTTACACAGGACATGCACATTATTTTGAGTTTATTCCCATGCAATGTAAGTTTGCTTTACTATTGTAAAAGCGTCTTGTCATCCATGATATTTTCTATCAGGTTGGTAGTAAACATGAAATCAACTGCTATCTGTATGTAAATTTTGTATGCCACTGAATTATTCTTTGTAGCATTTTAAGGTAAATCTCTTACTCCTAGGGTTTTCTACATGAATAACTGTATCACTGGCAATCTTTTTTATTTCATCCCATTTTTAGTACCTCATTTTATTTCTGTTTTACTAAATGACTAATAATTCCAATTCAATGTATAGTAGTTTCAAAGAGAAACAGGCTATTTTTCTTACCTTTTAACTTAGAAGTTAATGATGAATTATTCCCCATTAAGAATGACATCTGAGATAGGTAGACATAGGTCTTTTCTTCACACCTCTTTGACTGATTTTTTTTTAAAATCAAGAATAGGTACTGAATTTTAAAAATGTTTTGCAGCATTTGTGGATATAATCATATTTTTTTCTCCTTTGAAACTATTTGTGAATATTATGGGAGAGAAAGCATTCTTTTCTAACTATAAGGAGAAATCCAAAAAAAAAAAAAAATCAAACAAAAAACAGAATTATCTGCCCTTGATGTGAGAGGGATTGTGCATTGGAATTTGTTCCTTCAGGTCAAATGTCAACCAAAGTTTTTATTGGGAAGTTTCGAGAAACTTGCATTAGGATTTGCAGAAGAAATGTCCTGAGTTGTGGCAAACAGATGACTGGTTCTTCCATCAGGACAGCACACCTGCGCACACTGCTCTGAGTGTTCAGCAGTTTTTGACCAAAACCAGATGACCTCCATGTCCCACCCTCCCTATTCACTGGATCTCACCCTGAATGACGTTTTTCCTTTCCACTGGATGATAAAGTCTTCAAAGAGAAAAATGTTCTGCAGATATGAAAGAGGTGAAACAAAAAAAGGCAGAAGCACTAAAAGGTATCAAAATAGAAAAACTGGAAAAAGTATCTCAATAGATGTATTGCATCAAACAGAGAGTATTTTGAAGGTGACTAAAGTCTAAACATGTAAGAAAAAATACATAATATTTTATAAATAAATTCTGGCTTTTTTAGGGTCTCCCTTGGATGGACTAAATCAACTATAATTTTTATTTCCATTATAAAAGATTGATACATTAAAATAATTTTAATTTTCCTTGTTTTGAAAATATTTGAAGGTATTTTCAATAGTATTTAAAGTGGTGATATACATTTCATATAGTAGGATATTTATAATTTTTCACAAAATCTTTTTTCCCATATATCTGTCCTCTAGATGGCCCATATATACCAGACCAGTCACCATCTGGGAAAGCTGCCACTACACTCCAACATTGACCAAAAACAAGCTTTGTCGAAGAAAAGACATAAGATGAATGTCATTGTGGAATCAAAATTTGGTTTTGCTTTTCTAAATGCTTAAATGAGGACAACTTACTTATTTGCTGTAAGCTGCAGTTTCCTAAGGTATTCTCTAGAGAAGCAAATACATTAAATTATTATTGTAATTGTTTCAGTATTATTATTTCATTTCATCTCTTTTAGTCTGGCTTCAATTATTCAAGTGTGTATGTTGTATTTAAATTTCTTTGTTCCCTTTTATTTTTCCTTATAAAATCGTGTGACAGACTTTTGACAGAAAGTGCTTTCACATAAATTGACTAAATTGTGTCTAAATGGAAAGTTCAGTTATAACATCTGGTTTTGTTTGTATTTCTCTGAGCTAAGCAGGAGCATTCAGCCACCTGGAGGGCTGTTGGCCAAGTCAGCACAGCAGCAGGAGCCAAAGGCAGAGAGAGGAAGTCAAGGCAACGGGAAGAGAAAGGGTGTTGCAGAGACTGTCAATCACCAGGAAAGCAAAATTGGAGAATAAGAACCTAAAGAAAAAAGACAACTGTAGCAAAATGATTACATGAAAATAAAAATGTGACACAGGAAGGACTCTACAGAACATTAATGTATATTGACCTATATTGATATGTGTATATTGAGAATCTTAGGACTAGTAAGAAGTCAGTGGCATTACACCCTTTTAGTTTTCTTCCAAAACTTCTAAAATCACACACACACTGATTCATGGATATCATTCAAATTTTCCTTAAACTTTACACATGGGAAGTGATGAATCAACACTTGTCTTTCAAAAGAAAAAGCTAATGCTTATTTTTAGATGAATTAATAGGATAGTAAATAGTGGCCACCCTTGCCTCTCTAGTCCAGTGTCTCACTCTTAAGTCTAGGGCCAGTATTTAATTTTCTAATGAATGTAAATGGCAGTGGATATTGGCACCTTTTGGATCCCATCTTTGATTGTTTGGGATCAAGCAGAAGCCAAGGAGTTCAATGTTAGCTCAATAAACACATTATAAAATCAAGCAGACCACGATACCACAGCATTCTCTCCAGAACAGGAACTGATTCTGGTTTGACATTGCCTCTGCAGTTCACGACTCTCTTTGCTCCAAGTTTGTTAACATAAGGGATGTGACTTTATGTTTATGAGCTTATTTACATAAAAGTAGCTACCTAATTTTCATTAACTTAACCATTTTAATTTGCTGAGACAATATTTACTGATCATTGGATTAGTAATGTTTAATACAACATAATTAGTTTGCTAACCAAAATTGTTGTGACATAATAGAAAACCGACATTTGCTCATGTACTTTTCTCAGTCCTGCACCAGACTGTGTGCTGGCAACTGACTGAAATATCCTTCAAAACTGAAGGAGAGCTAAAGGCTCTTTCAGACAGACAAGAACTGAGAGAACTGCCAGTAGATTTTCAGTGAAGGAAATGTTAAGAAAGATCTTCTGACAGATGGATTATATAATACATGATAGAAACAAAGATCTACAGAAAAATATGAAAATTAATCAAAAATGGCAGGGAAAAAAAAAGGATGGAAAACAATATGAAACAGCTATCAAGATGACATTTTAATTTAACCTTATCAATATTAAATACAAAAAAAAATCCATTAGCATCATTTCAAATACAGAAATTGTCAAATGAGATGTAAAAGCAAGGCCAACTTTAGGCTGTCTATAAAAAATTTACTTTAAAAATAAGGCATACATTGCTTAAAAGAAAAGTGATAGAAAAGATAGAATATACAAACCCTAATTAAAAAAATATTAAAACTGTTATGTTAATTTCAGACAAAGTAGACTTCAGAACAAGGAAAATATCAGGACTAAAAATGGATATTATATGATTATAAAGAGATCAGCTCTCCAGGAATCATAAAATCTCTAAATATGTATGGATTAGTCACCGAGCATCAAAATATATGTAGCAGAATGTAATAGAAAAGAAGAAATTGATCTCTCCATAATTATAATAGGAGACATCAACATCTCTGTCAGTAATTAATAGAATATGTGTATATATGTCTGCCAATGAAGAGTTTCTGCTCTTATGTACTCAGGCATAAAATCTCATGTCCTATTTAATGTTTACCTTTCCAATAGTTCAACTCCATGCTACATTGATATAATATGTGAGCCTGTTCATATTTAGTGGAGTGGTAAGTGTAATCTCTAAGAATCATATAGAGTTGGAAAGCTACACCTGCATATCTAGGAGTGACAATACTACTTATATCTGTTAAGGACAAACAACCACAGATACATTAATTAGCAACTATTAAAAAACAACGCTATAATGTAAAGAAAAGCACATATTCTTTTTTTTTTTTAAATCTACTTCATCAAAGTCATCATGTAGAGCAGGTGTGTTCAACCTGCGGCCTAGGACAGCTTTGAAAGTGGCCCACCACAAATTCTTACAGCATTATGAGAATTTTTTGTAACCTTCTTTCTTAGCTCATCAGCTATCATTAGTGTTAGTTTATTTTATGTGTGGCCCAAGACAATTTTTCTTCTAATGGGATCCAGGGCATCCAAAATGTTGGACACTGCTGATGTAGAGAATAATGCTTATGAAAATGTTACTAAGTCTTCCTCATGGAACGACTGGTGATATCTGAAGGAAACATCACAGAAACTACACCAATACTAAAATGTAAAAGATTGCCTATATTCCAAGTCATTTAAAACTGCTGTTTTGACATCAGCAATGTGTTCATATAAGATATGTAAGGCTTCCTCAGCCTCCTCTGCTATCTTTAATAACATGTCCTGAAAAAAAAAAAAAAACACTTTCTTCTTAACTGTATACACCATAAGGAACAGAAGCAAAATATTAGATTCAGCTATTTTTATTTAAACACTTAACACATAACATTATTTCAAGAGGTTTTTTTGTTTGTTTGTTTTTGCTTTGTGGAAACAAATTACCAACATATTATTTTTATTATGATGATGTGATTTCTTTTGCTTCAAAACAAAATTATAAACAAAGGTCAAAGATCTCTCAGAACTTATTTGTAGCTAAAATTTTCTAAAGAAGATTTTGTCAAATAAAATTTAAAGGAAGACCTAACAATATTTTACAGATGTGTTTTATATGTGGGAAGGAAAATTTATTTCTGAAAGCAATGGTATAGAGTGGTTAAAGACTGCAAGTATTCATAAAACTCAAATCTATTATTAACCTGGATAGGTGGCTGACATGGGACTTATTATGGTCTGATCAAGACTAGAGTGTCTGCAAGTTCCATGTTTCAAGGAAAAGTACAGGGCAGTCATTAAGGCAATAAAACTTAGGGAGATAAGTAACAAATGTGATTGTCCAAATCTACTATGAAAGTTTCTAATAACCTGAGTAAGAGATGAGCATGCCTGCATAGGCATGGCTATATGATATAGGGATGGAAATTATTACATAAAGATTGGCTTTTCAAGGTTGTAATGCAGAATGATCTGCCCTATCACAGATAATTCTGAGTTGGCTACAACTGGAAGTAAGAGGGTAGTGTTATGAGTTTTTAAGATAAGAAACAAAGTTAAATCAACATGAAATCACCATTGCTAAAAAAAAAAGCCATCTCTGATTCTGCTTCTGCCTCTTTTCATCCTACTTCATTCTTTCTCTGCTATTCTCTTCTATTCAACTATGCTCCAAACATTCTGATTATTCACAATCACTTCATATGTTGCCTACAAATACCTATTCACTTGTTGACACTCAGCTTAAGTTTCATACTTCCTACCTGCCTCCGCCATGATTCAAATGTAATTGAAAACTCGATACTTGGCTGCACACTTCTAATAAAGCACTTAGGACAATTTCACACTCAATTATGTGTGGATCAAAATCTGTTCTGTTTCAAACTTAAGATCTTTAAAGTCTAGGATTGTTTTGTTTGTGTATTTCTGGGTTCTGGAACAAAAGCTGGCATATACTAAGTACTAAACTAGTGTCTAAATAACCCATGGACACAATAGTTTAATGTTTATTTGGGGATGAGTGCATTATGGAGGGGAGAAAGGGGAAGGGGTGGGAGAGGAGGAGGGGAAGCTAAATATAAGGTGACGGAAAGAGAAGTCACATTAGGTGGTGAACTTATTATACATCAAGCTGACAATGCACTGTAGAATTGTATGCCTGAAACCTATGTAATCCTTGCTAGCAGATGTCACCCCAATAAGTCTAACAATAAAAATGAATTAAAAAAAATAAACTAGTGTCTGTTGGATGCAAGTTCATATAGTCAATGAATAAGATGGACTGTTGGATGCATGTCCATAGGGCCAAATGAATAAGGTGGACTGCTGCTTGGAAACAAAGGCATTATGATGCAAAATACAGAATCTTGCAGTAGGAGCAAGTACCAACAACTTCCAATTCATTGCAAAAAGAAGTTGGCATTAATGATTTTTAGAGCTCTAAAGTTTTATGTCTGCTTGTTTTTCCACCCCACACGCAGTTAGACATGCAGTTGGTAATGTTAACTTAGAAATTAAAAAATAAAGATATAGTTTTAAAAATTAGAAAAGCAAATATAATAAATAAAAAATTTTGAATATTTACAATTAGACCACAAATTCAGTTTCACACTAAAATTAAATGAAATTTTATTCCATTGAACAAACTCTCCTCTTTTGCCACAAGCAAATCCTAGATATAAAATAACTTGTTACTTTACCTGCATCCATGAAGGTGGCTAGTTTTATGACTCAAACAATCCTAACAGCCTTTAATATTATTTCCATAGAGTAAAAATAATGTTTGAACTTTTTTTGTCATATTAGAAAAGTTTACATTTCACATCATGAGAATTACCAAGCTATGACTCTCATTCTCTATTATATAACATTTAAATCCATGAGATTCCTTAAAATAATAGCCTGCTGTTCTCTTGCCTTAAATTTTGCATAATAAAGTTGATCTAACCTTATATTTTTCACTGCCAGTGCAATGGATATATCCTATTTGAGTCACAAAAGGTATGTTACCATAATCCTGTTCCTAGAAGAAATGGAAAATGTTCAGACATCACATTTTATATTTATATGCATTTGAATGAATATTGGAGATTAAGAAAGCTGATGTAAAAAGGTCAAGAAAAAAATCTACTGTCTACCAAAGGACCAAGCTGTGCATATCCAGTGACTTAAGTCAATAGCAAATTTTCTTTGGCGTAACAAAGGGTTTCTTTAGCTTTTTCATATCTAAGCATTGACACCTTCATTATTTTCAGGAGGAGCAGTTTCAGCAACATTGTAACCCTTTGAAAATATTAAAATGGGTTCAGTACCATAATATTCCAGTTTTGTTTTGCTTTGTTTTATTTTGTCTTGCATTCTCTAGCCCTTCGATTTCAATTAGCCTTTACTTATTTTAAATTTTGAAGTTTTTGGCTAAACAAAGTATAATTCTTTACTCAAGTTTAGTGAAGTGCTTATGTTTCATTACTTTAAAACTATTACTTCCAGCAGTAGTGATAGTTTAAAGAATACAATAGCAACTTTTTCATTTAGAAATTAGTTTGAGTGATTACTAACAAAATGTCTGACATTATATGAATAACTTGTTTTATAAAAGTATTTTATATCTAATAATGACAATAATAATAGTGACAAACTATGAAAAGGCACACCTTTATTTTCTAAGTATGTTATATATTCTTCATAATTTAATCTTCATAAAAACCTTATAGTATGTACAGAGGAAACTGAGGCACAGAAAATATTTGCATAGAACATCCAGCTGTGTGTGGTCTTATAAGATATGAAAGGTTGGGAGTTCCCTGATGGTGTAGTGGCTTAAGGCTTCGGCGTTGGCTCTGTCAGCGCTGCGGCCTGGGTTCGATTCCCAGTCAGGGAGCCACCCACATACCAAAAAGAAAAAAAAAACAAACAACAACAACAAAAAAAGATATGAAAGGCTGACAAGCAGAGTTTTTTTTTTAATATTTAAAAATTTCCCCTATTTGTGTTATAGGTAGGCTAGTAGACATACCATTTTAAACGGGACAGAAAACAACAGTACTGTCCCATTTCAAATGGTACATATGGTCAGCCTACTGACACCTTGAATTTAACCCAATGAGGCTAGGCTGACCATATGTACCTTTTGAAATGGGACAGTACCATTGTTTTCTGTCCCTTAATGGTATATCTGGTCAGCCTAGTTATAGGTCATCTTAATTTTATAATTAGCTTTTATTTCTCAGCTGGAATTATCTTTCTTTATCTACCTATGATAAGTTTTATGTTCAGCCTATGTGATGGTTGATCTTACGTGTCAAGTTGGGTAGGCTATGGTGGCCAGGTGTTTGAACAAACACTAGCCCAGAGGTTGTTGTGAAGAAATTCTATAGTTGTGGCTAACATTTACAATCAATTGACTTTAAGTAAAGAGGATTACTCTATATAATGTGGATGGGCCTCATCCAAGCTGTTGAAGGCCCCTGAGAGTAAAAATTGAGGTTTCTTGGAGAAAAAGAAATTCCGCCTTATGACTGTAACACACGAGGTCTGACAATTAAGTTTACGAACTTGCTACTGGGTGGTTACATTTGCAACACTGTAAAAACAACTTAGCAATATTTCAGAACCTTGGCATATCTGTGTCTCACAGCTGTGTTTCTGTTGATGTGTGGCAGTGTCTTGCTGAGTGGTGTTCATTACTGTTGTGTGTTTTTGTGTGTTGTCCCAAGAATGTTGGAGCTTGAATTAGAGCAATGAACAACATTAAATTTCTTGTTAAACTTGGCAAAAGTGGAAGTGAAATTAGGCATATGTTAGTCCAAGTTTATGGGGATAATGATATGAAGAAAACAACAGTGTATAAATGGATTAAACATTTTTCTGAGGGGAGAGAAAGCGTCACCGATGAAGAGAGGTCAGGTGACCAGTAACGAACAGAACTGATAGAAACATTGCAAAAATTAATCAAATTGTGCTTCAAAATGGTCAGCTGACTGTGAGAAGCATAGCAGACCAAGTAAACATTGATAGGGAAATAGTTTGAAAAATCTTAGCTGAAAATCTTGGCATGAGAAAGGAGTGTGCAAAAATGGTCCCAAAGGAGCTCACTGATGAACAAAAGCAAAAGAGAATCGAAGTTTGCCAAGACCTTTTCAAGAGGCAAGACAATGTTTTGGGCCATGTTATCCCTGGTGATGAAACATGGGTGGACCAATGTGACCCTGAAACCAAGCATCAGAATATACAATGGAAGCAAGCCAATTCTCTACAACTAAAAAAGTTCTGTCAGTCCAAATCAAGAGTCAAAAAGTGTTGCTAACTTTTTTTGATATCTGAGGGGATTGTTCATGGTGCATTTGTACCAATTGGACAGTCAATCAATTTTACTCTTTGGAAGTGCTGATAGGCTGTGCGAAAAAGTTAGACAAAAACAACCTGAAGTTTTCACCAACAACTCGTGGATCTTGCATCACAACAATGCACCAGCTCAATGGCACTGTATGTGAGAGATTTTTTAGCCAGTAAGCAAATAACTGTATTGGAACACCCTCCCTACTCACCTGATCTGGCCCCCAGTGATTTTTTCTTTACCCAAAAATAAAGAAAATATTGAAAATGTTGAAAGGAAGACATTTTAATGACATTCAGGATATCAAGAGTAACAGGATGAGAGCTCTGATGGCCATTCCAGAGAGTTCCAAAATTGCTTTGAAGGGTGGACTAGGCCCTGGCATCCATGCATAGCTTCCTAAGGGGAGTACTTCAAAGGTGACTGTGGTGATATTAGTGATGAGGTATGTAGCACTATTTCTAGATGAGGTTGTAAAATGAATTGTCAGACCTTGTTGAATCCTGCCTGAGTTTCCAGCCTGCTGGTCTGCCCTACTAATTTCATACTTATACCCCATAATGGTATAAGCAAATTGCTTAAAATTCTCTCTGTCTCTCTCCCTCACTCTCACTCCTTCTCCTTCTCTCTGTTGAATGACTATTTTTCCTCATATTTATGCCCTCTGCATGTGATTCTTTTTAAAAATAACAGGAGAAGAATGCAATAGTTGGCAGCCAACACACTGTGCTCCACACCTGTGTCTGTATCCTAGTTCTTCTTTTGGTCTCATCATTGTCATCTCTATGGGGTAAGCCTGGTTTTCCCCTACTTTGTGGCTTGATTATCTTTTTCTTTTATATAGGTAGCATCTCCAATAGAATTGAAAGTTTCATTACAGGAAAAAATATCTGGGATAGAAATGATAAGCTTAGTTGAGTATACTGGCCCTTTAATATAGTTTTACTAGGTCTGCAGGCTCTGTTTAAATGAATAGAGATTCCCTTAACAGGTAGAGTTCCAAAATTTTGTGCCCTTATTTTTTCTGTTTCCTACATTTTAAATCTAGTAAGGAAAAATTAGAATTCTTTCTTAATAGGATGAGTCTACACAGTGTGCATTAATTTCAGGGGCCACTGGAGTTAGTGTTCCCATAGGGATTGGCATTGTCTAATTTCCATAACCGAGCTATCCAAAAACTTATTCAAGCAGAGGTAGTGTTATAACCACAAATGATAATGCAAGTATTTTAAGCCATTAAAGTTGTATTGTAGATAAAGTAGAAAAAACACACAGCTTAGAGTTCCTGCCACTCTCTTAAGAATAGGTAGTATGTTTTAAGTTAAATAATTGGCCCATGATTTTGGATAATTATTTGGATAAATACATGAAAAGCAAACAAACAAAAAACAAAAATGTCCTGAGATGTGACAAGGATATATCAGTAAGGGCTTATTCAGAATAAGCTTTTCTATATATTTTTATTAGACAGGATTTAAAATACGTTATAATCTACCATGACTGTTAGAAGAGCTGAGAAAGAAAAAGTCAAGAAGGGTACCTGTGAAGATCTGGTGTTGGGACCGTAAGTCAGACATGCACACATGTAGATCATGGACTGAAGCTCAGGAGGTGGAAAAAGAGTTTGAGGGGAAATCTGCAAAGCTCTCCACAAAGACAAACCAGAAGCTAGGGGACAGGTGCGAGAAGCTGCTGTGTTTGCCACATGTGAGTTTGTGAAGTAAACAGCCAAGTGGAAAAACTGATAGTCTACAGGTATGTCACGTGTGACTTTTCAAACATTATGCTTTGTTCCACTTCTCTCTTCTGAATCTTGAGCAAATTCCCAATAATGGAAATCTCTAACCAAGAACCACACTGGGAAGAGCAAGCATGGATGCAAGTGGTGGTCACTGCCAACTTCACCACAGGTACAGCCTGTTACAAAGAATCTGGATTTTTTTGGTATGTGTCAATACCTCTAGGAGACCAGAGTTATGAAATGTTTAATACAAATATGAAACGTGAATAATTACACTAATAAGACTTGGAAGTAAATCTAATTGGGAAGTAACAATTAAAGTCACTATGGAGGAGTTTTTTACAGAAAGTATTGAATGAAGCAGAAATCAAGAGAGGCAGTTATGAGAAACTCATCCTAGAGAGAAAGTGAAAGTATCTTGTAGAAGTTGAGAGGAATTGCACTCTGGGACTAAATATTTTGTTAGATTCTTTTGGCACATCTCTCTCTTCGTTTTATCCTATAAATGTTTCTGGTACTTTCAACCAAAAGTACCTCGACCAAGGAAATCTGTCTAAAATATGTAAATATTCTATCATGCAATTAATATCATTGTTTTTTTTTTGTAAAAATGAAATGATAAATCAGCATAGGCTGTAAAGGCACAGAGATATAGAATACATGGATTCAAATCCCAGCTCTGCCACTTGATAGCAGTATAACCCACAGTTACCTTGTCTCATTGTGCCTAATTTCTCAATTGAGGATACACTATTACAAGGTATTTAGGGGATCAAATGATTTGCTATTTGTACAGTTCTTAGAAGAGTCCTATTAAATTGTATATACAGGTGCCTTTGATCTAATAACAATAGATTAAGAGACAGGCCACAAACTTATTTTTTAATAATTCTATCACAGAACGTACCTGAGACCAGGATCTTTACCACAAGTATGCCAGAAAAATCAATGCAAAAAAATTGTGAACAGTAGGAGACCTCACAGTCACTGCCTATAATTCTCTTTCACCATATTGATACATATGTCATTTAGAAACAGGCTACTAAAAGAAACCTTGGTCAATGAATTTCCTCCCCCTTTAACCAGTTGTCTGTGTTATCAAAACAATAAAAGTGATCTCAAAACTGGAAGTCTGATCTGATATTTAAGATAGAAAAAAAAAGAATATTTATGGAAACTCTCAGCAGAAAGAGGAATAAATGATGGTAGCGAAGAGAGAAAATATGAATTCATAACCAAACATTTGAATAGGTGGAAAGAGATTGAATATAGTCCACAAACTAAATGACTCCATTCACAGGAGCACAAAAGTGCATCTCTTGTTAAGGAAGTAGGCAGAATATACAGTATAGATGTTCATAGGGCTATAAGCTTAGGGGTGGGAGAGGTAGCAGTTTTATTTTGCTTTCTCCATTTTCACAATGAACTGAGAGTGACTTTAATCAGCTTTAAAGTAAGGGGTGAGGTGTTTGGAATTTTAATCTCTGGACTTTTTTTTTTTTAATATAGAATCATAGTTAGTTGAGCATAGGACATCCATTGCCATTTTTAAATTTCTTAAGAGACTGTTAGTCCTGAACTCATCAGTCTTAATCAATGCTTGTAAATACATTTGTGAATATTATACATATTTTAAGGTAAGATATTTTTGTTTGAACATTCAAAAATGCAATTGCTAAGAATAATTTGATATTTTTTTATTATAACAATTAGCTATTTTATTATTCAACCTCTGTTCCACTTATAATGGAAAAAAACATTTTTTATAGTTTTAGTATTTTTTATAGTCTTTGAAACTATAGGTGCTAGGTGCTTGTTCCTCCAGCTATTGATATGTGTCTTATCACCACCCACTACCAGAAAAAAAAACCAAAAATGTATAATTTTAAATATGTAAGATTATTCTTAAGAACTCTATGTTTTAAGAATAAATCTATTTCAGGAGTAAACTGATGTTGCAAACTATTAAATCAGAACTAGAATTTAAGTTACTGACAAACAGGAAATAATTAATAATACTTCAAAGTTAAATAACTTCTGCTTAGTATTTATCCATGTATTTCCTTCTTCCTGTAGGTGAGAGCATGAGCTGGATTAGACCTATGTCTGTGATGCTTACAATCACAACACAGTCACAGTTATGTGTCTGAACTATTTATTTTCTTGATTATCTTAATCTTATTATTAATATTTAATAAAAGGCACCACATTTTTAACTGAGCACCTATTAAAAGTAAGATACAGTGCCAAGTGCTGACTAAGCAAACAACCATGTAAATCATGGGTGATCACCACACAGTCATGTTTATATGCTAACTATAATTTGTAATATACTAACATATTTTGAATGTTTAAGATATTGGCTCAAACTAAATTAATAATGTCTACTGTCTTCTAAAATTGGAAACTACTAAATCAGGAAATAATATGATACTTTCATTGGTAATAATCATTTGCATAATTCTAAATTGCATTAAATGGGGTAATTTTGACAAAATTTGTTTTTCTCATGAAGGCCTGCTTAAAACTGTATTTCATACCAAATAGGGAGAGATGTTTTCAAATAGATTTTGCTACAGACTCGTAGATGCACTGCTTTCATTTCCTACTTGTCCTGAAAATCAACAAGAAATTGAGATGAACTAGTTACTTTGCAGATAATTAATCATTAATAATGAAAACTTATGCCAAGTCTCAGGAGAACAGAGAGAGGCAAAAGAGATACACTTATTTTCAGAAGTGTTGTCAGAGCGAGGAAGGTAAAGGTACAACCCCAGAAAGACTTAGGTCTTGGTTAGAATTCACTTCAGAAGATCTCTTGATTGGCACACCCAGCAAAGTGCCATCTGTAAGAATTTATTAATGTTTCTTGTTGGTGACTGTTTTGATTTTGCAGTCATGTTTTATATTAAAAATTTATTTTACATTGTTACAAATAGAAGATTATATAAAATTATTTTAGAGTTTTAAAAATTCAACTTACTGACTTCCTACCTCTATCACTATTATCAAAATGAGAATCAATACTACACTAGATGTAAACAGGATTCAAATCTATTCCATTTGGTGTTTTATTTTCTCTTCACAGTAATAGGAAACTATAATGTGGAAGATGTCTTCATTGTTATCTTCCTCACTTATAATCATGTAATAATGCAATCATGTAATAATACCATAATTTCCTCAACTACTCAGTCCATCTGTGCCTCCTGCATTTAATATCCTAAAGTGTAATGGTTCTTGCTGTTTGGGGTATTATAATTTAAGCAGTCTGTCAAACAAGTGAAGTATTGCTTTCAATATTGATAACCCTTATGTTTCCAAGTGTATAGGAAGGACAAAAATTGCCTTTCTCTCAGTCCAAAACAATCTCATAAAGTTCCATTAACGAGACTATCCTTAATCCTAATTTATGATTCTTATTAGTTATTTTAAATAACTTATCTTTACAACAAATTTTGTTATTATTATTGAATAAAACAGTACTACCAAGAAGATTTCTACCATCATTCAGTAATTTAACAAAAGTTTAGTAAACTTCCACTGTTACATAAAAAGCATTCTGAAGTGAGCCTGAGTCATGCTGCAAGATTCTTCTATTTAGGAAGGGAACTCTCTTGAAAATGAGGACTTTATGTTAGTATTGACGAATTAGATTGCAGTTGGTAAGTGGCAGATTGCAAGAATGGCCATAATTCTCCATCACTCCCCACACTATGCTTCTTTACATTGTCATTTTGCAGTTCTTTCTGTTAAGAGATGGAGCTTATTTCTATCCCCCTCCTTGACTCTGGGTTGACCTGGTCACTTCCTTTGCCAAGAGAATTGTGGCAGTTATAAAAGTGTCTAGGTTCAAAGACTAGACTTCAGGAGGCCTTGCTCCTTTTTTACTTCTTTAGAATTCTATCCAGCTACCACTTCATCAAGCCTGACCTGGCTTTCTGGAGTTTGAAAGATCGTGTGGAGAAGAGACAACCTGAAGTTGAACTAGTCTAGCCAGGCTTCAGTAGCTGAATAAGTCTAGGAAGCACAGCCAACATCAGTTGTGCCTACCTACCTTTAGATCAGCGGACACCCAGTTGACTCACGGACTCATAAGCAATAGTAAATGGTTGATTTAAGCCAGTAAGTTTTACAGTGCTTGTGAAGCAGCAAAAGCTAATTGATTCAGGTGGAAATTTGAGGTAACAGGGGAAAAATTATTGGAATCTTATTGAGATATATCAGGAAAGCTACAGGAATGTCAGTGATATATAACCCCCTTAGAAAGTACTAGAAGCAGAGATCAGGTGGTAGTAGGACTCTTTTTCCTGTGTATGGTTTCACTATTCTCTCTCTCTCCACCTGGTAGAAAGACCGTACCTGGTGGAAAGCCAACATTAATAATTGACCTTTTATGTACTGGTCAACCAATGCTAGGGGTTACATTGTACAAAAGGACTGCTCTTTGGAAACAATACTGAGAGGCAACTGTCAGGAAAAAAAATATTTAGGAAAGACAGTCCCTGCCACAACTGCAAGTA
>PVJL010018646.1:0-15417 GCA_004026885.1 Lyroderma lyra | reverse complement strand
TTTCTTTTGCTTCACTTCCACATCCCCCAATCGAGCTAGGGCGGCTGTTACTTCATGCACCCGCCGATCTACATAGGGGGCCAGAAGAGCCGCCATAGTCCCGAAAGTTCCTGGGGGTCCTGAGGCTAGGATGAGGTCCTTCATCCTAGTGGTGAAAACCTCCTCATCAGGACTATTGTAGTGTACCTGAAACATCATCTGTCGCATGCCCATCTCCCGTATGATTTGCACTAGGTCCGAGTACGTGGACCAGTTGTTCAGTCTCAGGCAATTCACCGGCATCTGCCCAAACTGTTCGGGCTGCTGCCTTTATCCACTTGATCAGGGAATGATTCCCTGCATCATGGTTGGTGCGGGCTATGTTTTGTAGCCTTTGCCTCAAGGAGGGGAGTACCGTAATGGAGGCCATTTGGGACATTTCATCAGGGGATAGCTCTGTTCCTTCCGCCCCCTCGTCCTATAATCTCAGTAGCCAACCCGGTACCGTGTCCCCAGCCCTTTGCCGTACCTGCTTCATCAGTTCCTGTAATTCAGCGGGCAAGTACACAGTCATTGTCGTATGCTGCCTGGCCTGGGGGGCCCCCTGCGGCTGACCCCCTGGCCCCATTTGCTGCTCCAGCTCGACCTTCCGTTGCACCAAAGGGCGAGCCTGTTGAGCTTGCTCCTGCATCTCCCGGCTGGTGTGGCGCAGCACCGCCAGAAACATCCAGGCTACCCGGCTGGCCACCTTCCGGTGTTCCGGGAGAACGTTCGGCTCCATAGATTCCAGGGCCTTCTTGATATCCTCAGGTGTTGGCCTAATCTCATCCCAGTCTTTGGGGGCTGTTCATGTGGCCAGATACGTGGCCACTGGGTGCCCTAGGGAGGTGGGAGGCCACATTTCTTCCACCCAGGGACCCTCAGAGGCGCTGGGGGTAGTACTCACCTCATCCTGCTGACTACGCCAAATGGCATTGCCAAGGTTTCCAGACAGGACAGGTTTCGGCGTTGGTACACCCAATTGAAAAAACACACGTGGAGCCGACATGGGGGACCATAAACACACCAGCAAGCAAGCCAGCTACTTTATTGCACATCTGGGACTGTATATACGTATTCAAACAAAAGTGCCATCTTGCCGCATCTGCCCAGTAGCAGTTGTTTGGGTTTTCATGGTTACATAAGGCGGTACATGCGCAGTACATGTCAGCCCCAGGAATTCCTCAACCCCAGACAGGGACTGATTATACCAAGGTCAAGCCTGGGCGGCGGGCCTGGCTTTAACCCTTTACAGTGAGCTTAGCTTTAACCCTCTGGGGACTGACAAGTTTAATTATAGTCCTTTATTTATATTTAAAACTAAAGTTTCCAGTTATTTTTCTTATCACAAAAGTAAATTATGCTCATTGGCCTCTCCTCCTAAAGAAGAAGGAGGGGAAGACTTGAAGAAAGGGGAAGAGGGCAAAAAAACAAAACTGATACAAGCAAAAAGAGAAGAGAAAATGAACACAAGGCCCATTCGCGCAGCAACAGCCACTGTAGGCCAGCTGGCATGTGCATGTCCAGATTATTTTCTTCACATGTACAAATTTTACTCCAAAACATATTATTCTATCAACTTTTGTATATTGTGTTTTTCTCTTTGCCTTTCTCTCCTTCTTCCTTCTTCCTTCTTCTTCCTTCTTCCTTCTTCCTTCTTCCTTCTTCCTTCTTCCTTCTTCCTTCTTCCTTCTTCCTTCTTCCTTCTTCCTTCTTCCTTCTTCCTTCTTTCTTTTTCTTCTTCTTCTTCTTCTTCTTCTTCTTCTTCTTCTTCTTCTTCTTCTTCCTCTTCTTCTTCTTCTTCTTTCTTTTTCTTCTTCTCCTTCTGCTGTTGAATAATTTGGTCCATGAGTCATTAGATCATTACACATATATGTGGTGCTGAGCAAGACAGGCATTAGTGTGAGGGGTGGGGTGAGGTAGGGTTGCCCAGAGTGCAGGATGTTAGAGTCTGACAGGGTGAGAAAGGGATGGGGGCTTGGGAAGTGACACTGCAGCCTGAAGTGAAGTATCAGAAGTCAAATGGATGAGGAGAACAGCAGCAAGAGGGGCAGCCTGATGATGCAGACTGGCCCCTTGCAGGGAATTGGAGTCTAGGAGCATGAGGAGGGCATCTCTGAGGGAGTGGGGCAACAGTGGTGATGGGAGATTGTCTGCATCCATACAGGGGATTAAACTAATAAATCAATATACGGAGGATAATGAGAACCAGGTTATTCAGTTAGATAATAAGGGTACTAATGTGCAAAGGGAGAATAGTGGAGTGAAACTTGTGATTGCAGATTGAAATTGGAGATAACAGTATGAATGTATGGTTTTTAATATATACTTATTTATGAATGTGTATGTGTGTATAAATATGTGAGCTAATGGATGTGTTAACTAGTTGAGAGGATTCCTTTCACAATGTATGTCAAATCACAATAGTGTACATTTTAAATATCTTACAATTTTATTTGTTAATTTATACCTCAGTAAAACTGAAAATAATAAAACAGAACATAAAAAATACTATATGATAGAAGGAGACTAGACTTTGTGTGTCGGGCACACTAGAGAGCATACAGATGTTGTATTATAAAAATATCACCCCAGTAAATTTAATTTAAAAAAAAGAACTTAGCATAGTATCTGGCACTTAAATGTGTTCAAAAAGTGTAATGACAATGAAAAAAAATATATATATATATATATACCATAGATTCGTGGCTTAAAAAACAACAGAAGTTTTTTTGTCACAATTCTAGAGGCTAGGAGGACCAAGATCACAGTACCATCAGATTTGGTTTCTGGTGAGAGTTTGCTTCCTGGTTCATACACCGCTCACTTCACCCCTTTAAAAACCTACCTGGGGGTTTAGGTTTCATCACATGGAGGACTAGGTTTCAACATAGGAATTTGGGGTGGGGAAGGACACAAACATTCAGTCAATGGCAGATACACAAGGAAGTAATTTTACAAAAGTCAGAATAGTGGGGGAAGAGAGCTACCAAGGAGCCTCTGAGGAAACAAAAGTTTTATTTCTTCACCTAGTAGTAGTTGTTACAAGGATGTTTGTCTCAGAGTAATTGACAAAACTAGATGTTTGTTTTATGTGGTCTTGTATATTCATGTTTTATTTTACAATAAAAATATTTTTAAACCTCATAAAAAACAAAAAGGCACACTGGGAAAAGTATATATGTGGCAGGAAAATATTAATATCCTTATTTATAATAATTTTATTTAAATTAAGGAAAAATATTAACACCTCAATTAAATCATGAGCAAAGGTCATTCATAGGAGACCTACAATGGTCAGTAAACATTTTTTAAAGTGTTCAACCTTGCTAATTATCAAAGAAATTCAAATTCAACCAAAAATAAGAATGTTAATGTTCAAATTGGAAAAGATTAATGAAATAACAATACCTAATATTGAGGATGGAGAGAATTAGCATTCTCCTACAATGCTGAAGACAATCTGGTTTGTCATAACATTTTTGGAAAGCAATTTGGCAATATTTAACCTTTAAAAAAACTTTAAAATGTATGCATTGTATTTAAATAACTCTTTTTAAAAATTTAGCCAAAAGAAAGTATCATGAATATTTGAAAAGTTATATTTACAAAGGTGTTTAGCAAACCCTTATTTACATTTAAAATAACTAGGAACAACTAAATGTACAATAATAATGAACATGTTAAATAATTAATTCAAGGGAATATTATGTGACCATAAAAGTAGAATGCAATAACATTGAAAATACTTATAAGATACTGCTTTGCAAAAAGCAAATTTGGAGTTCCCTGGTGGTGTAGTGGCTTAAGGCTTTGGTGCTGGCACTGTCAGTGCTGTGGCCTGGGTTCGATTCCCGGCCAGGGAACTACCCACATACAAAAAAAAAAAAAAAGCAAATTTAAAAGCCATATCCAGTGCAATATTTTTTTCCTTTTAAACATTTTTATTATTCAGTATAACATATATAAATAATAGTGTACAAAAGAAACAGGTATAGCTGATTTATGACAAAGTGATTATCTTACAACCAGCACGCAAGTCCAGAAATAGAACATTCAAGCATCCCAGAAGTGCCCTCCTGCCAACTCCCAAGCTTTACTTCCTCTTTTCTCCCCAAATAAACTACACTCCTGACATAATTGTAATCATTTCCTTATTCTTCCTTAGAGTTTTACTACTTATAGTATACTTGTATATCAGTAAATGCTGTAGTTTATAGTTCTGTCTGTTTTCAAATTTGATGTAATTGGAATGATACAATATGTGTACTTTTATGTGTGGCTTTTTCCACTCCCTGTTTTTTGCATAATAGTCATTTTTATTGTTGTAGGTTGAAATGGGGAAAGCCTTTCTAAATGTCTGCATGAAACTATATATAGATATATATACACACACCACAGTTTATTTATTTGTTCTTGAAGGACATTTGGGACTATTATGAATAACATTACTCCAGACTTTCTTCTATATGTCTTTTATTGCATGGGAGCACACATTCTGTTGAGTAAATATTTAGGGGTGGATATGCTAAGTGAAATGATATGTGAATCTTCAGTTTTAGTGAGTAATGTCAGTTTTATAAATTGCCTGTTACTAATTAACACTTTCATCAGCAGTGTGAGAGTTTCTATGGATTCACATCCTTATTAATACTAGTTATTCTTAGTCTTCACAAATTTTAATAGTTGCATGGTTATAGAGCAGTATCTTGTGATCTTAATTTGCATTTTCCTTATTTCTAATCATCTATTTGCCATTTAAACATAATCTTTTATTAAGTACTTGTTCTAATCTCTTGACCATTTTTTCTATCAGATTACTTACCTTTTCCTTTAGAACTATAAAATATAAGTAGAAAAATATTTAAAATGACTGATAGATATTCCATCATAGTAATTACAGTTATTTCTAAGTGATTGAATTATAAGTGATTTATATTTTCTTCTTGTGCTTTTCTGTACTTTTTAAATTTCCTATAATGATTATGTATTATTTTCAGAACCCTAAGGGTTACACTATTCTAATGAATAAAAACAATGAGTTTTTGCAAAAGATACTGTCTAAGGAATAGAGTTTCAATGCTTAACTGTTAAATTATGGGATGTTTGGATGATTTATGGTAGTGATTCTCAAACTATTTCAAGGTGTCCTATAGCAAAAATTGAATAATAATACTGTTTTTAAATTTTCAATGGTTTCATTTATTCTGTTTAATGCCTTACAACCAAATTTAATACAAGTTATCAGCCTATATACACATCAATGAATTACTAATATGCCAAATTGGATCCAGTAGAAACAAAAGTTATGAAGAAGTTTGAGCCACAATTAGGACAATCATATTACTACACAAAGAATTTCTAAGTCAACAAAATTGACAAACCCCTGGCTAGAGTAACCCAAGGGCAAGAGGAAAGGACACAAACATCCAAAATTAGAAATGAAAGGGGAGAAATTACCACTGATACCACAGAAATACAAAGGATTATAAGAAAATATTATGAAGGGCTTTATGCCACTAAATTTAACAACCTAGAAGAATTGGACAAGTTCCTAGAAACCAAAAGCCTATCTAGACTGAACCAAGAAGAACCAGATCATCTAAATAGACCAATCAATAGTAAAGAAATTGAAATGACTATCCACAACCTCCCTAGAGGCAAAAGCTCCAGACCAGATAGTTTTCACCAACGAATTATATCAAGCATTCAAAGAATTAATGTCTATCCTCCTCAGACTCTTCTAAAACACTGAAGATGAGGCAATACTTCCTAACTCATTCTAGGAGGCCAACATTACCCTAATACCAAAGCCAGGTAAAGACAACACAAAAATAGAAAACTATAGATGAATATCTCTGATGAACACATGCAAAAATTCTAACAAAATATTAGAATACAACAATGCATCAAAAAGATCATACATCTTGATCAAGTGGGATTCATCCCAGGAGCACAAGGATGGTTCAGCGTACAAAAATCAATCAATGTGATACACCACATAAACAAAATAAAAGATAAAGACCATATGGTCATATCAATTGATGCAGAAAAAGAATTCAATAAGATATAACATCCATTTATGATAAAAAACACTGAATAAAATGGGTATAGAAGGAAAGTATCAAACATAATAATGGCCACATATGACAGACCCTCATAAGCTGAAGTCCTTTCCCCTAAAGTCAGGAACAAGAGAGGGATATCACCTGTCACCACTGCTATTCAATATAGTACTGGAAGTTCTAGCCAGACAATTAGTCAAGAGAAAGGAATAAAAGATATCCAAATTGGGAGAGAAGAAGTCAAATTGTCACTATTTGCAGATGACAAGATCCTTTATATAGAAAATTCCAAAGACTCCACCAGGAAACTATTAGAAACAATAAATGAATACAGTAAAGTCACAGGATACAAAATCAATGTACAAAAATCAACAGCATTCATATATACAAATAATGAATCTTCAGAAAAAGAAATGAGAGCGTCCATACCCTTTGCTATTGCAACAAAAAGAAGGAAATACCTGGGAATTAACTTAACAAAGAATGTAACAGACTTATACATGAACACCTACAAGACACTTTTGAAAGAAATTGAAGAGGACACAAAGAAATAGAAAGGTATTCCATGGATAGGAAGATTTAACATTGTTAAAATTGCCGTATTATCCAAAGCAATTTACAGATTTAATGCAATTCCCATCAAAATTCCATAATCATACTTTTACAAAATAGATTTAAAAATTATCAGATTTGTATGGAACCACAAAAGACCTCAAATTGTCAAAGTAATACTACATAAAAAAATAAGGCTAGTGGTGTAACACTCCCTGATTTCAATTTATACTACAAAGCATCAATCAAAACAGCTTGGTATTGGCAGAAGAAACAGACACACAGACCAATGGAATAGAATTGAAAACCCAGAAATAAATCCACAAATTTGTGGACAAATAATTTTTGATAAAGGAGCAAAAATATGCTATAGGGAAAAGACAGCCTCTTCAGTAGATGGTGCTGGGAAAACTGGAAAAACAGTTGCAAAAGAATGAATCTGAGCTGTGCACTCTCGCCATATACTAAAATTAAATCAAAATGGATTAAAGACCTCCATATAAGACCTGAAAGAATAAGCTGTATAGAAGAAAACATTGGTACTAAACTTATAGATCTAGGGCTCAAGGAAGACTTCATGAACCTGACCACAAAGGCAAGGGAAGTAAAAGCAAAAATAAATGAATGGGTTCGATTCCCAGCCAAGAAACTACCCCCCCCAAAAAAAAAAATGAATGGGACTATATCAAACTAAAAAGCTTCAGCACAGCAAAAGAAACCATCAACAAAGCAAAAAGACAGCCAATTGAATGGGAGAAAACATCTGATAACGCATCTGATAAGGGTCTAATATCTAAAATATATAAAGAACTATTATGATTCAGCAACAAAAGAACAAAACAACCCAATTAAAAAGTGGGCAGAGAACCTAAACAGACACTTCTCTCATGAAGTGACTCACAAATAGCCAGCAGACATATGAAAAAATGTTCATCCTCATTAGCTATCAGGGAAATGCAAATCAAAACCACAATGAGATACCACCTCACACCTATTAGAATGGCTATTATCAACAAGACAAGGAATAACAAGTGCTGGAGAGGATGTGGAGAAAAAGGAACCCTTGCACATTGCTGGTGGGAGTGCAACTGGTACAACCACTGTGGAAAACGGTGTGGAGATTCCTCAGAATATTGGGAATGAAGTTACCATGTGACCCAGCAATCCCCCTTCTGGGTATTTACCCAGAAAACTTGAAAACATTAGTCTGCAAAGATTTATGTACCCCAATGTTCACTGCAGCACTGTTCACGGTGGCCAAGAAATGGAAACAACCAAAGTGCCTTTCAATGGATGACTGGATAAAGAAGCTGTGGTACATATACACAATGGAATATTACTCAGCTGTAAGAAAAGATGAAATATTGCCATTTGTGACAATATGGATGGAACTAGAGATCATCATGCTAAGCGAAATAAGCCAGACAGAAAAAACCAAGAACCATATGACTTCACTCATATATGGAATATACTGCTGAAAGCAACAAAGAAAAAACAAACAAACAAAAAAAACTCATGGACACAATCATAGTTTAATAGTTATTTGGGGGCAAGGTGGGTGGGGAGGGGAGAAGAAGGAAGAGGTGGGAGAGGAGGGAGGGGGAGTCAAATACATAGTGATGGAAAGAGAACTCACACTGGGTGGTGAACATATAATGCAACACATAGACGATGCACTGTAGAATTGTACACTTGGAACCTACGTAACTCTTGCTGACCAATGTCACCCCAATAAGTCTAACAATAAAAAGGTATTGTTATTTTAAAAAATAATAAATAATTTCTATTTCACTCTCATGAGAACTCCTATTAATGTAGCAGCTTCTAAAATAAAAGTACAGTGGACTCTCAGTTAACCAAAATGCATGGGGACTGGTAGATGCTGGATAAATGTAATCAGACTCCTCATTAACAGGAACTCAAGCAACTGGCACTCTCAAGCAACTGGTAAATGTCAAGAGAATGTTGGTTGCCTGAGTTCCAATTAATGGAATGTCTACTGTATTTGCATCTTGACAAATCATAAGTTAAAAGATTATAGATTTCTCATATGCTGGAAAATTAATTATCAAATATTAATTGAATAATAACTATTCTCAATAGTACACAGCATAAAAAATAATTAAAACATGATGCTTGACCTAAAAGAGCTAGCCATCTAATTGTAAAAGTAAATCAAGCCCTTATAAAAAATAATAAAATACATGATAATATATAAATGATGTAGGGAGTTAAGGAAAACAAGACTTCGTTCAGTAGCATGAAGCCTTAAGAGAATGCATAATACAAGAAGAACATAGACTTTGTGTAAGTATTCTTTTCCTCATTATTGAGACTGAGCATTGTGTCTCACCATAGATGCTACCACACAACAATAAAAGATTTTTCATATAAATTTTTTGCTACCCTGTTACAGTTATTATAGTGGCATATCAAATGGTTTCAAGATGGTCTTTCAGATACAACTCCCCAGGATCCCAGTCTCTAAGATACAACTCCCCAGGATCCCAATTCTTTCTCCACTGTTTTTCTGTCCTCAACATCTTATTTATATACAAAAACATGCTTTCTTTTGGCCAAAATACTTGGGATATAACTTGGAAAAGGCCTTAAAATATTACTAAAAATTTATTTCCAGCTATCATTGTCAGTAAATTTAAATTCCACATAGCAACGTGATGTCAATTTTTACAACTATTAAATTAAAACTTTTACACTGATAATTTAAAATGAACTATCGCAGAATGTAAAACTAAATAAGCCTAGGATGTCAGTGATGATGGCAGTATAGGAAGTGCCAGGAATTTCTCTCTCCATCTGGATAACACTGTATTGGCAAAATGTGTCCTATGTAATTATTAATTAATATTTTAGAATTCTATAGTTTATTCAAAGTTTTGTAACTTCCAGGGGAAGATGTTCCTGGTAAACTGTGGTTAATTTTTATCCATTTCAGCTCAGTGCAGTAGTGGTTACTCATCCTCCCACTCCCCAGCTTATGGAAGACAGCTGTACCAGTGTTCCTAGAGTGCCTGCAGGAGTCTGGGTGGCAATAAGGACTTTGTTCTCCAAACAGGAGGGACCTTTGTTCTGATCACAAATTGCTACTTCTGATCTTGAAGGTGCAGACACAGAAGCAGACAGTCACTGTTGAGATGGTTTCGTGTTTCTCCAGCTGAAGCAACTTTTAGGGGATTTAAAGAAACAATGCTATTTTATTCCCTTCATTTTCTCCTTTTGCCCTTTTGGATACTAGACATTTAAAGATTAGTTACATACACGGTCTGACAATTAAGTTCATGAACTCATCCTAGAAAAAGTGCTACATATCTCATTGCTAAATATCACTACAGTCACCTTCGAAGTACTCCCCTTGAGAAGCTATGCACTGACACCAGTGCCTAGTCCACTCTTCAAAGCAATTTTGGAACTCTTTCTGGAATGGCCATCAGAGCTGTCATTGTATTACCCTTGATACCCTGAAAGTCATAAAAATATCTTCCTTTCAATATTTCCCTTATCTTTGGGTAAAGAAAATGTCAGTGGGGGCCAGATCAGGTGAGTAGGGAGGGTGTTCCAATACATTATTTGTTCACTGGCTAAAAACTCCCTCACAGTGCCATGTAAGCGGGTGCCTTGTCATGATGCAAGAGCCATGAGTTGTTGGCAAAAAGTTCAAGTTGTTTATTTCTAACTTTTTCACACAACCTTTTCAGCACTTCCAAATAGTAAACTTCGTTGACTGTTTGTCCAAGTGGTACAAATTCATAATGAACAACGTCTCTTTTTTTATTATTAAACTTACTGGGGTGACATTTCTCTTCCCTCAGAAAAATGTTTATCCATTTGTACACTGCCATTTTCTTCATGGCATTATCCCCATAAACTTGGACTGACATGTCTTTGATTTCACTTTCAGTCTTGCCAAATTTAACAAGAAATTCAATGTTTATTTGTTACTCCTAACTCAAACTCCAATGTTCTCACAATGGCACACACACACACACACACACACACACACACACACTACAGCAACAATAATGAACACCACTCAGCCAGACACCACCACATGTTGACACAAACACAGCTGTGAGACACAGGTATACCAAGATTATAAAACCTTCCTGAGTTGTTTGTACCATGCCACCAATGAAAGTGCAGTGTGGCAAGTTTGAGAAATTAATTGTCAGACCATGTGTACAGGGAAATTTTTTTTTTTTGCTTTTTTTTTTTTTTTTTTTTTTGGTATGTGGGTAGCTCCCTGACTGGGAATCGAACCCAGGCTGCAGCGCTGACAGCGCCAACGCCAAAGCCTTAAGCCACTACACCATCAGGGAACTCTGTACAGGGAAATTTAGAAAGCTACCATTCATTCCTAAAATGCAGGCTCATAAAATATCTGAAAAGACGTTAAGTTTACATGTCAGACTGATCCCTGACCAAGACGCCTTCGCTAAATTTAAAAAAGAAGAAGAAAAACAACAGTCCTAAAATTTGTATAGAACCACAAAAGACTCCAAGTAACCAAAGCAATCTTCACAAACAAGAACAAAGCTGGAGGCATCATACTTCCTGACTTCAAACTATATTAAAAAGCTATCATAATCAAAACAATATGGTATGGGCATAGAATCAGACACATACAGAGGGTGCCAAAAACATGTATACACATTTCAAGAAAGGAAAAAACTATTAAAATTGTAACACTCAATATATATTGATAACAAAATATGAATACAAGTCACGTTTGACTTCTGCAATTACAAGAGCTACTCAAAGGGGTTACTATCGGCATCTACACACTTCTGGTTATGGGAGTTCCCTGGTGGTGTAGTGGTTTAAGGCTTCGGTGCTGGCACTGTCAATGCTGTGGCCTGGGTTCAATTCCCAGCCAGGGAACTACCCACATACAAAAATAAAATAAAATAAAATCTAGGCTACACACTTCTGATTACAACAAACTACTGGTTGAGCAACGTTGACCAAAGTGTCCACTTCTATCACTGAGCATGCCATTTATATTTCTTCCTGAAGTACTGCCAGTGTAGCTGGTTTTCTACGGTACATTTTGGTTCCCCGTAGGCAGAAGTCAAGGGGTGTTAAGTCAGGAGAACATGGGGGAAACTCAAATTTCAAATACCACTTCAAAATGGTCTTGCAGTGCTCAAATGACAACTGTACTTCCACCATTTTCTTTGTCCTGCCTATGGAATGGTGACACTAGCATTAATTTGACTAACACCATCTTTTAAGCGAATGTCATACTACACATTGCTACCATAATTCAATCCAACTTTGAAAAGTAATACATAGATAACATCTATTAAAATGTGTACTTCGCCCAGGCGTTTGGGAACCGCGGGTTTTGGTGCAGACATGGCCAAGTCCAAGAACCATACCACACATAACCAGTCCCGAAAATGGCATAGAAACAGCATCAAGAAACCCCGATCACAACGATACGAATCTCTTAAGGGGGTGGACCCCAAGTTCCTGAGGAACATGCGCTTTGTCAAGAAGCACAACAAGAAGGGCCTCAAGAAGATGCAGACCAATAATGCCAAGGCCATGAGTGCACGGGCTGAGGCTATCAAGGCCCTCGTAAAGCCCAAAGAGGTCAAGCCCAAGATCCCAAAGGGCGGCAGCCGCAAGCTCAGCCGACTTGCCTACATTGCCCACCCCAAGCTTGGGAAACGTGCTCATGCCCGCATCGCCAAGGGTCTCAGGCTGTGCCGGCCAAAGGCCAAGGCTCAGACCAAGGCCCCACCTACAGCTACAGTGGCTGCAGCAGCTCCAACTCAAGCTCCAGCCCCCAGAGGTGCCCAGGCCCCCCCAAAGGCTGCAGAGTAGAGGCCTTTGTCTGCTGATGTGAAGACGGAAGGACTGGTGTGACCCCCTGGGCTGCTGTCTGTATGGGCTGGTGTCCTCCTGTGCTGTTTTGTACAAATAAACCTGAGGCAGGAAAAAAAAATGTGTACTTCGTTGCTCTCAATGCCATGGCCTGGGTTCAGTTCCCAGCCAGTGAACTACCCCAGTCCAAAAAAAATGTGTATACATTTTTTTGGCACCACCAGTAGATGAATGGAATGGAATAGAGAGCCTGGAAATGAAATAAACCTATATAGATATGGTCAATTTGTTTACAACTAATTTACAATGGAGAAAAAAACAGTTTCTTCAATAAACAATGTTAGGAAACTGTACATCAATGTACAAGAATGAAACTGGACCCTCTCTTAACAATGTACACAAAAATGAACTCAAAATGGATTAAAGATTTTACCATAAAACCATAAAACTCCTAGAAAGCTTAGGTAGTAAGCTCCTTGACATTGGTCTTGGTGATGATTTTCTGGATTTGACACCAAAGCAAATGAAGAAAAAAGCAAAAATAAACAAATAAGACCACATCAAACTAAAAGTTTTGCACAACAAAGGAAAACATCAACAAAATGAAAAGGCACTATATGGGATTGAAGAAAATAGTTGCAATTCATATCTGATAAAAAGTTAGTATTCAAAACATATAAAGAACTCGTACAACTCAATAGCAAAAAAACAAAACAATCTGATTAAAAATGGGCAGAGGATCAGAATATACATTTCTCTAAAGAAGACATACAGATGGCCAACAGGTGTATGAAAAGGTGCTCAACATCCCTAGTCATCAGGAAAATGAAAATCAAAACCACAATGAGATATCACCTCACGTCTGTCAAAATGGTTATTATCAAAAAGACATGAAATAACAAGTGTTGGTAAGGATGTGGAGAAAAGGGAACCCTTGTGCACTGTTGGTGGGAATGTAAATTACCTGCATACTGTTCAGCCACTATGGAAAACAGTATGGAGGTTCCTCATTAAAGTAAAAACAGAAAGGGGTTCCCTGCTGGTGTAGTGGCTAGGCCTCAGCATTCTCACTGCCATGGCCTGGGCTCGATCCCTGCTCGGATTCAACCATAAATAAATAAATAAATAAAAACATGACCCAGCAATCCTATTTCTGGAAATTTATCTGGAAAAAAACAAAACCACTCCCTCAAAAAGACATCTTCACTGCAGCATTGTTTACAATAGCCAAGACATGGAAATAACCATCAATGCATAAATTTTAAAATGTGGTATAAATATACAATGGAATATCATTCAACTATTAAAAAGGAAATTCTGCCATTTGCTACAACATGAATGAACCTTGAAGGCATTATGCTGAGTGAAATAAATTAGAGAAAGACAAATACCATATGACCTCACTTATATGTGAACTCTTAACACAAAAACAAAGAAACCTGAACTCATAGATATAGAGAGCAGATTGGTGGTTTCCAGAGGTGAGCCGTATAAAGAGGACAAAATGGGTGAAGGGGGTCAAAAGGTACAAACTTCCAGTTATAAAATAAGTCCTGGGGGTATAATGTACAGCATGGTAACTATAGTTAATAATACTGTATTGTACACTTGGAAATTGCTAAGAGAGTAAATCTTAAAAGTTTTCATCACAGAAAAAATACTTTATAAATGTGTGGTGATAGACGTTAACTAGATTAATTGGGGTGGTGATTACCTTAATTTTAAAATATGCCAAACACTAAACCCTGGGAAAGGGGGAAATTTCATTTTCTGGTTATCACATTGTAACATTCAACGGTCCAATTTTCAATTAAAAAATTATAAGGCATACAAAGAAACAGGAAAATATGGCATAGTCAAAGGAAAAAATAAATAGAAACTATCTCTGAAGACCTTATATAAGAGGTAAGATTTATTTTTAAACTGAAAGTAAATTTTTTTAAATGATAAAATGGTCATAGTAATTTTCTGCAAAAATTTCTGATTCTGACCTTGATGGATTAGTTCAAATTGTATTTACATGCTCACTATAAAAACTACAAAACATATAAAACAACTGTCTTCATGCAATGGGCAGTATACAGCATAGAACTGCAATTGTAGAAGAAAGAAAGTACACCGTAGGTAAGTTCCTAATTCACCCAGACTTTTTCTCTGCAGGCATTTTCCAAAAACAGTCCAGGCAAATGGGGCTCAAGCAGGAAACTGGGCAAAGAAAAAGATAGCAAACTTCAGAGCAGCTAAGGCAGGTGAAATTTGGGGAGCAGGTTATCAGAAAGGCAGAAGCTATAGAGAAAGAATCCCAAAAATCTGCACAGGAGTTGCCCTGGAGTCCTTTTACAAATCCTAAGCTATGTAGGTGAAGGATGAGTCTCTGAAAAGCCTATCAGAGAAAAGCTGCTGAGGGATAGAAAGTGAAGAGAAATACCAGGGATTTCACAGTGCTGTTGAGACACTGACCCAGCCAAAAAGGATATTGGTCAATATCCTTACCATTCAGTTCAGGCACCAGTACCTCCAATTCGTAGAAGTAAAGACCATGCTCTAGCATTGAAGGTAAAAATTGAAATTGACCAACATGTTAGAAGCCTAGAACTAAGCCTTGATAAGATGAAGGTGGTTCACATTAATTTATTATTTATTTATTTATTTATCTTTTTTTTTTCTTCTTCTTCTTTTTGGTATGTGGGTAGCTCCCTGACTGGGAATCGAACCCAGGCCGGGGCGCTGACAGTGCCAGCGCCAAAGCCTTAAGCCACTACACCATCTGGGAACTCCCCCACATTAATTTAGATACTGGCAAAACTAAAATTCAACACTCTTTCGAAGAAAATAAAACAATCCCGAGCTTCTAAAACAGGGGTGTCGAAACTTTTGGCTTCCCTGGGTCACATTGGAAGAAGAATTGTCTTGGGCCACACATAAAATACAC
>PVJL010018645.1:0-15500 GCA_004026885.1 Lyroderma lyra | reverse complement strand
TGCAACAGATGACTGGATAAAGAAGCTGTGGTACATATACCCAATGGAATATTACTCAGCTCTAAGAAAAGATGAAATGTTGCCATTTGCGACAAAATGGATGGACCTGGAGATCATCATGCTAAGTGAAATAAGCCAGACAAAAAAAACAAAGAACTGCATGATTTCACTCATATGCGGAATATAAAACTGAAAGCAAAGAAAAAAAGAAATGAACAAACAAATAACCCATGGACACAATCAATAGTTTAATGTTTATTTGGGGATGAGTGGGTTAGGGAGGGGAGAAAGGGGAGGGGTGGGAGAGGAGGGGGGAAGCTAAATATAAGGTGATGGAAAGAGGAGTCACATTAGGTGGTGAACTGATTATACATCAAGTTGACAATGCACTGTAGAATTGTATGCCTGAAACCTATGTAATCCTTGCTAACAGATGTCACCCCAATAAGTCTAACAATAAAAATGAATTAAAAAAATTAATATTTCTTTTCTAAAATGTATAGATAATTTTGATCTTTCTTTATTAACCTGAAGAAAAACATTATAATATTTCTCTTTTACAAGATGCACTTGAAAAGGAAAAGTATAATAGCGAGAGTTACTCTAGTATTTATAAAATTTTTTTATGAATCTAAAGTAAAGTAATTATGATTACTTTATTACACCGCATTTGTACAAAGATAGACTTACAGAAGAATGAAACAGAATAAAAAGTCCAGAAACAGATCCATATATACAGCATTTGGAGGAAGTAACACTTTACCCTGTACATGGATGTCTCTCATGAGATGGACAGCAATTTGAATATTGCATCTAAAATTTCACCTAAACTGTGCTCGAGTGTGATATTATGTGACAGAATTACATGCTTATTATTTTGTAATAAAAGACCAGCTCATTAAAAAGGGGTGTTATTTGTGCCAGACCATACACACACACACACACACACACACACACACACACACACACACACACACAAATACCAACATAATTGGTACTGCATATCAGTGGTACTAGTTGATTAACTACAGTGATAAAATAAAATTTTACCCCCATTTCACAGTGACCACAATAATCAAGTCCAAGTATATGAGGTCTGACAATTAAGTCTGCAACATTCCTAGAAAAAGTGCTGCATACATCATTGCTGAATATTACTATGATCACTTTGAAGTACTCCCCTTGGAAAACTATGCACAAATGCCAACACCTACTCCATCCTTCAAGGCAATTTTGGAACACACTTTCTGGAATGGCCATCAGAGCTGTCATTGTATGAAACTTGATGTCTTTAATGTCATCAAACTATCTTCCTTTCAATATTTTCTTTACCTTGGGGTAAAGAAAAAATCATTGGAGGCCAGACCAGGTGAGTAGGGAGGGTGTTCCAATACCGTTATTTGTTACTGACTAAAAACTCCCTAACAGAGAGTGCCCTGTGAGCTCATGCATTGTTGTGATGCAAGAGCCATGAGTTGTTGATAAAAAGTTCAGATAGTTTTCATCTAAGTTTTTCATGCAGGCTTTTCAGCACTTGCAAATAGTAAACTTAGTTGACTGTCCAGTTGGTACAAACTTGTAATGAACATTCCCTCTGATACCAAAAAAAAAAAGATTTACAACATCATTTTGACTCTTGATTTGGACTGCTGAAAATATTTTGATTGTGGAGAATTGGCTGACTTTCACTGTGCAATTTGATGATTTGTTTCAGAGTTTTATTGGTACACCCATGTTTCACCACCAGTGATATCCCAGCCCAAAACATCATCTTGCCTGTCCAAAAGTTTCTGGAAAACTTTGATTCTTCTTTGCTTTGGTTCATTGGAAAGCTCCTTCAGAAACATTTTTGCACACATCTTTCTCATGCCAAGATTTTTAGTTAAGACTTTCCTAACTGTTCCTCTATTGATAGTTACTTGGTCTGCTATGCTTATTACAGTTAGCTGATGATTCTGACACACAATTCCACAAATTTTTGCAATGTTTTCATCAGTTCTGCTCATTACTGGCCACCCTGACATCTCTTCATCAGTAACATTTTCTCTTCCCTTAGAAAAACATTTAATCTATTTGTACACTGAAATTTCCTTTATGGCATTATCCCCATAAACTCAGATTAACATGTTCCTGATTTTGCTTTTACTCTTGCCAAGTTTAACAAGAAATTTTATGTTTGTTTGTTGCTCTAATTCAAGCTCCAACATTCTCAGAATGACACACAAAAACACACAATAATAATGAATGCCACTCAGCAAGACACTGCCACACATCAACATTAGCACAGCTGTGAGACACAGATATATCACAGTTATAAAACCTTACCAAGTTGTTCATACAGCTCTGCCAATGTAATAACATGGTGGCAAGTTCGTGAACTTAATTGTCATACCTTGTATTATAGATCTAAATGTAAAAGGTAAAATATTGTTTTTAATTCATTTTTATTGTTAGACTTATTGGGGTGAAATCTGTTAGCAAGGATTACATAGGTTTCAGGCATACAATTCTACATAAATATTTAAGCTTCTCAAAGATAAAATGGTTTTCAAAGTGTGATTTCCAGACCACCAGAATCAGCATCATCTGGAATTTAAAAGAAATGCAAATCTTGGACCTTTCTCCTGACCTAAGGAACTAGAAATTTGAGATGTATGTCCTAAAAATATGTTTCAACAAAACTTCCAGTCTTGGGGATATAAAGTACAACATAGAGAATATAGTCAATAATGTTGCAGCAACTATGTTTACTGCCAGGTGGACACTAGACTTATGAGGGGGATCACTGCATAAGTTATATAAATGTCTAACCACTATGCTATATACCTGAAACTAATATAAAATAATATTGAATGTCTACTGTAACTGAAAAAGATAAATAATTTTTTAAAAAACTTCCAGATGATTCTGATGTCCACTCAAGTTCAAGTACCGCATATTAAAGAGAACATTTTATGACCTTGGAGAAGAAGTAAATAATTTACAGGAAGAAACAAAATAGTCATAGAAAAACTATTAATAAATAGCATCCCATTAAAAAAATTCTTTTGTGCACAATACAAGTTTAACAGAGTGCAAAGTAAACCAGAGACTGGTAGGAGATATTCACAGTACATATGAGGGTTATCCAGAAAAAAATCCAGCCATAAATGCCTCTTTTTCATATTATCATACATGGCTGGATACTTTCTCAACAGCCCTAGTATATTCAACAAAGGACTAGTACACAGAAATCAGAAAGAACTTCAAATCAATAAGAAAAAGACTGACGTCCTCCCCTCACCAGACACAAGTAGCTAAAAACTTAAGCTGGTACTTCACAAAAGAGTGTATGTAAATGGCTAATACACATATGAATATGTTAAGTACCATTAGTCAAGAGAGAAATACAGACAAAAACATCAATTGGATACACTACACACACACAAGAATGGTTAAAATGAAAAGGGTTAGTAATATCAAATATGAGTGAAGATACAAAGAAGATGGAAGTTAGATGGGAATAACCACTATAAAAACCTCTTTCCCAGTATTTATCAAATAAAGAAGAGTACAACCTGGGACCCAGTAATTCTATTTCTATGTAAATTCTTATGAGAAATGAATGTTTGTTGTCAAAAGACATGCACAAAAATGTTCAAAATACCATTATTCAAAAAGGTAAAATCTGAAAACAATTCAAATGTTTATTCATAGTAGAATGTGTAAATTGTGGTATAGTCACACAATGCAATATTACACAAAAATGAAAAATAATGAACTACCATTATATGCCACAACATGAATGAATCCCACAGAAATAATGTTGAGTCAAAAAAGCCAGACATAAAGTAGGACTTACTGCATGACTCTAGTGACATGACGTTTAAAAACAGAATCAAAACTCATCTATGGTGATAGAGATCAGAGCATTTCTTGATATGAGATGGAATTGAGCTATGAGAGAAACTTATGGATGCTGAAAATAGTCTTTATCAGGATAGTTGGTTATGCTTAGGTTCCTTCCAGAAAAAGACTTTAAAACAGAAAAAAGAAAAAATCAGAGTAAACTATATTGATGGGGAGGGAGGGAATGATTTACAGGTAAGACTTTATTTGGGGACATGATACAGGTGTTACAATTGAGACACTGAGAAGAGTAAAACAGGAAAGAGACAGACAGTCAATATAAGATGTGTCATTAGAGTGATCACCACTACGGAAAACTAGGATCTGATCTCAGTGGAACTTTCTGTTTAATCGTGCAGATTGTGCTCACCTCAAAAATACAAGGGTAGCACATAGCAATGATCCACACACCCTAAAGCAATGGTTGTCCCATGGGGTCTTAATTACCCTACATTTGCAGTTTGAAGCATCCACAAATGACAAGCAACTTCTCACAGGTGTCCCAACCAGATCATGAGAAAAGTTTCAGTGCAAAAATGCAAACATGCCAAGCAGCTGGTGTTAGTTTCTGTAAAGTGGGCTGAGAAGATGTAAGGCAAAACCCAAGAGGTGACTGATACTACTAGGTTTTTATGAGCAAACAACTAAAAATATAATATATACACAAAATCAATCATTTTTAATAGCAAAATGTCAATATGCCAGTCTGTTCAGTAACTGTTCAGCTCCCAGTGACACCTAGTGGTGAAATATAGACATTCACAAACATCAAGGTAAGAGCTCTTCAATAGTGTTAAAGAGCAATTTCTGTGAAATTCCTTGTTGATCAGCTTCATTCCATTCTAAATTAAACACCCAATGCTCAATATGAACAGTCACTGCAATAACATCTGCTGGGACCCTTATCTTAACCCACCACTTTAAGAAGATTGAGCAAACTAAGTTTGGTACCTTGCAAGTAAATGATATTGATGTGGGGAGCTTTGTAGTTAAGACTTCAGTTATGAGTGGAGGATTTTTATCTGACTCTGAGAAACTTCCCTCATATTTTTCCCATAGTTACAGTCAGCCTCACATGAGATCTCTATATTTCATTTTTAATCTAAAAATCCAGGGATTCTTCTCAAGGTGGTGAATGGAACGGAGCTCCCTAAAACCTCTCCCAGAAAACACAATTAAACAGCCATACAGAAGCCAAGAAAGAAAACCCTGAGTGACACAGTGACAACTTAGAAATCTATGCAGTGCAAGAAAACACCCGAAGGTTAGAGAGAGGAGTGAGCTGGAGAGAAAGGAGGGAGCAGAGATGGATCATGACAGGACTTCATTGCTGCTAACTAAAAACACTAGAAAGAATTCGGGAAGCAGCACAATACGCAGGAAGGAGGAGGCCAGGAGGCTACAAGAGTGAAAGCCAAGGTAGCAGAATGCAGAGAGACCATGAGGGAGCTGGATCTTAAAGCAGTGGGTTAGGAACAAAGCTTGGGAGCCAGTCTCTGAAACTCTTAAGTAGCAGGAAAGCTGAACAGGGACTCTGAACAGCTGCAGGCCAAAATAAAGCCCAAGAGCCAGCACCTTCGCTCCCATAGCCCTTGTGGCCTGGAATACGCATGCCTGGCTCTTCCGAAGGGCCATGGCTCCCGGACCCCAGCAGAGGTGCGCAATTCTCCCTCACATGGCCCATGACATCAGGCCCACAGCTTTACACCTGTGGCTGGCCCGCACCCAGCGCCCTCTCTGGATGCTTCCGCAAGGTCTGGCGTGTGGTGTACGTGTATCCAGCGCCCTCGAGCACACCTGGAGATCTCGCAGGGCTTGCGGATTCTGCACGTGGAGCTCACACACCTGGGGCACTAGCCCAGTGCCCTCATGCTCACCTGGCTATATTGCAGGGCCTGAGGGTTTCAGCCACAGAGCGCATGCATCCAGTGCCATCGCACAGCACTCTCGCTCAGCTCTCTAGGCCTGTGCCATGAGCGCTCCTAGTGCCCTCACGCAGTGGTTGACAATGCAATCGCTTATTTCCAGGAGATTTGAGTCTACTTTAAAAACACACACACACACACACATAAACTAAGAACATAAATTTTAGTATGCTAAGTTTCATTATAATGTACAGACTCTAGACAAAAACAATCTTTTTGAAAGAATATTGTGCCAAGTGGAGATCCTGAATTAATGTTGCCTATTCAGAATCTTTACTTTAGTGGTTGGCTTGTGGTGTTGGACATTTATGCACCCATTGGACGAGATCCCCAACATCTAACAGAGTGACTGGCAAGTGATAGGTGCTCAATGAATAATTTTGAATGATTGAACAATTTGGTTTAGGCATACAATTATTATTTCAAATTATGTAGATCTTTAACATTTCTACTTTTAAAGACATCAGAAATCATTACTTGTAGTTCTACTTGGAGAAATGAGAATCTAATACAGTTTTAGTTAAGATAAAAACATATGCTAATAAGTATGCTCTTTATACAGAGCATTGCGCTATATATCTTCTATTAGTTCTTATTTTTAAAAACAGTAATAATTTGTGGGAAATATATATAGTGATAGAGTATTTTCAAATTATTTACTCAAGATTTCCTTCATAGTAGTCCTGCTCGAATGTTCCACGATTCTTATCATAAGTTGATCTTTGCTGAACATGCTGACCTTCCTCCTTCATGCTGTTTAAAACTGTTTAAAGGCTCTGAAATGTTTTTGTGTTTTCATTATTGATGTTGTTGTATCATCTAAATAGATGTGCTTGGGCAATTTATGTCTTGGTGTACAAGTAAACAGAAATTATCTAATTTAAAAAATAAAATATTTGGTAAGAAAGTTAAGGTTATAATAACCTAAAATTAAAAAGCCCAAATTAGGGGCAATAAATGTTTATTTGGGATCAAAGAATTACATTTTAGGAAGCACAAAATCAGGCAAAAACCTAAATAGTGTCCTAATTACAAGGTGAGGGCAAGGGGGTTTTATGAGAAAAGAAAGGGATAATTATATAAATAGAAGAAGGACATTTCTATTGTTGCTAACAAGCCAACAAGCTGAATTACTCTTTAGTTATTGCAGGGGTTCAGAACAGACCTGTAAAAAATGTGCCACTTTAGCATTTGAATTATTTTGACCTGAAGGCAATCAATTCCCTGCATGCTTAGGAGAAACTTTAACTCTCCCTTAATGATTTAAATTAGAGGTCTTGCCCATAGTGTGTTATCACCAGAAAAATCACTTTTTTTTACCTATCTACATAACAGAGCAAACTACTAATTACTGAACATCTTTTATTATTATCCTACAATGACCCTTTGAAGTCCCAAGGTACCTCACCCGTCCTTAGTCAGAATGTCATATATACCTCATTTTAACTGTGAACAAAAATATCTGACATGTTCAGGGACAGAAAGTAACATCACAGGGTGACCTGATTACAAATCTCTAACTGAGCAGTTTATGGTGGGTAGTCACATCCCAGAAATGTAACTTCTTTAGTGAAAAGTTATCTTTGCCTTAAGCAAGTCCTGTTTATTATTCTTGAGCATCTAGGTTAACACATCTTTGAAATGTTAGATGTAATCTTCTTTTACAGACCTCTCTCAGAAATAGAGTTGTGGATTAAAATGGGGGCAGTGTTCTATGGAAAGTAATCTCACAAAATGATCTGATAATAAATTCCCACCTGGGAAGGTCATGGGGAACAGTCATGTATATATCTTTTTCAATAAAAGGTTTATCTATGCCTTGAATAAGTCCTGTTTGTTTGTTTATTTGTTTGTTTTCCTGTGCATGTAGATTAACACATCTTCAAAAAATCCTGTAACCACTCTCAAACGAGCACTTAATTTGGTTGGTATTCTGTAATCCAATTCCTGCCTTGCTTTTCTCCCAGCTCCATGTAATCTTCTTTGCGTTCCCTCCTTAAGTTCAAATGCATAAACAAAGCTGCAAAACTGTCAGTCTTTGGAGCATCTGAAATCTCGCTCCCTAACATATGGGCCTATGTCATCAGTTTGGACCTAATAAATTCTTATAAAAATTTTTCTGAAAGTTTAAACATTTTTTACAATGATAGAATTCATAATAATCAGTCCTTGTGGTCAGAATGTCTGCTTTTCTCTTAGCTTTGCAAACAGCTATTTGGAAGACAATGTTGTTTTGTCCAGTCCAGAGCTCTGGTTCATTTCAAATATGCCAAAGTTCCAAGGAGTGAAAGGCGGTTCCTCTGGAATGGCTGCTCTGGCTCTATTTTAAAATGGTTTCACTGGTGTTCCCTGGTGGTGTAGTGGCTAGGCTTCAGCACTTTCAATGCCATGGCCTGGGTTCACTTTCCAGTCAGGGAACCACCAAGAAAAATAAATAAATAGATAAATAAATAAATAAAATGGTTTCACTTAGACAACACTCACAGTTTAAACATAGAAAATAGGGGAAAACCTCAATCTCATACTTGCAGTTACAAAAAGCTGAAAAATCAAAAAGCACAACTATTTCTGAATCCACCACATACCTGAATTGTGCTGGCAACAACTTATCTCAAAATATAAGGACAACCAGACTTACCAGAAAGTGTAATTCAACTAAAGTTAATGTGGGGACTCTAGGCAAGCAACCCCAAGATAATTAACAAGATAGTTGATTATTTTGAGCTAAAATCACCTGAGAAATGAAAGAGCTCTCTGACTCTCTTCTGTATCTCTCAAAGTAGAAAATAGGGAGAAAAAAATCTGGTGGTGTTAGAGGCACTCCTGGAAACATCCCATGGAGGTTACAACTAATAAAACAACTATAATTCAATGAAAGATTCCCTATACCACACACAAACACAGATAAAAGACCCATCCATTGCATCAAAGTACCTGCAGGTGGGCAAAGAGGAGCAAACTGAGGAGGAAGAAAAGGGAGTGAAGAGGCAGGTTGCTTGCAGGTCTCTGCTTGAAACTCTGCAGCTACAGAAACAAGGAGGAAAGTGGCAGGTGAGAATTCCAAACATCACTCAAAATGTGGGGCTGTGAGACACCACAACCAGACCTCACTTTGACCCCAGGAAGTGCAGGCACCACTGCCACAAGTTGTTGAAGCCCAACTTCACTCCAGTTCTGAGAGGAGAAGGAGCAATGGGGGTGGTGAGGTGCTGAAGCCTGACCTCCCTTCAATTGGGAAAGATAAAAAATAAAAGGCTACAAGTGTGCTTCTCTGGCCAACAGTAGTTCTGTATGAGGGACCAGCATACAAGACATCTGATCACAAAATTCAGGGCAGAGACCTCAGAGCAAACTGAAAACATAAAGGCACATCTCACACTGCCTGCACTGCCTGAAGCACCAGGCAGAAAACAAAGGCACAAACCCTGGTCACCTACCCCTATCTGCCCTTCCAGACTTCTGCCCTGCAACCTCCTCTCAGTATTAGCAGCAAGCTCCAAGGAAACTGCAGCAGTGAGTGTCAGGTTAAGGACCAGAATATCTACAAGGAGAGGCTGCCAGAATGAGAACACAAAGAAATACAGCTTAAAAAAAAAAAGAAAGAAAAAGAAAAGCAGTAACTCACAGTAAATAGGATGGAGGCAAATAATCTATCAGAGACAGAGCTCAAAACAGTTGATAGGAGAACACTCAAGGAGCTTGCTGAAAATTTCAACAAAGAGAGAGCAATTACAAAGAAAAACATAGAGATCATAAGAAAAGATCAGACAGAGATAAAAATTACAATGACTGAAATGAAAAATGGTGTAGGAGTCACCAGACTAGCTGAAACAAAGGCACAAATCAGTGGTTTGAAGAATAAGGTAGCAGAAAACATCTACTCAGAACAATAAAAATTAAAAAGAATTCAAAAGAATGAGGATAGTTTAAGATTCCTCTGGAACAATATCAAGCATAACAACATTTGCATCATATGGGTACCAGAAGCAGAGAAACAGCAAGGGATTGAGAACTTATTTGAATAAATAATGACTGAAAAACAAAATTTAACCTGGTAAAGGACATAGACAGGCAAGCCCAGGAAGCACAGAGAGTCCCAAACAAGATGAACCCAAACAGACCCACACTGAAACACATCATAACTAAAAATGGCAAAAATTAAGGACAAAGAGAAAATATTAAAAGCAGCAAGAGAAATACAAGTAGTAACTTATAAGGGACCACCCATACAACTGTCAACAGATTTCTCAACAGCAACTTTGCAGGCCAGAAGGCACTGGCAGAAAATATTCAACATGATGTAAACCAAGGATCCACAACCAAGATTAATGTATCCTGCAAGGCTATTATTCAAAATTAAAGGACCGATAAAGAGCTTCCCAGACAAGAAAAAGCTAAAGGAGTTCATCACCACTAAACCAATACTACAAGGAATGTTAGAGGAACTTCTTTAAGATGAAAAATAAAAAGCAAAAATTATAAATAATAAAATGGCAACAACTACATATCTATCAACAGTTACTTTTAAGTTAAATGAATTAAAAGCTTCAGTCAAAAGAAATAAAGGGCATTGCACTGAGTGGAGTGACATACAAAGGAAGATAGATGCAAATTGACTTCACTCATAGATGAAATCCAAAGAAGAAAATAAACAGAACAGGAACAGATTCATAGATATTAAAAACATTTGATTTGTTTCCAGATGGGAAGAGAGTTGGGGAAGGGTAAAATAAAGGGAAAGGATTGTGAAGTTTGGTTTGGTGATTACAAAGTAATAGTTATAGTAATATAGGGTATAACATGAGATTATGGCAAATAATCTTTAAAAAAAGAAAGAAAAAAGCACAATATAAATATGTTAGATGCCCTTTTCACTCCTGCAAGATAGAGAAATACCCTTATTATAAGAATTATAAAATTTAAAGTTAAAATGCTTATATAAACAAAACTTGTAGTGCCTTTACTAATTTACTACCTAAGCCCAAACTTGGTTTAGATTCCTCACTAATAAACACTGACATTTCCAGGTAATACAAAGGATCTCCCACCACTTACCAGGGTCCAAAGAGCCACCTCTAAGTGCAAGAAAAAATAAATCTCTGCAGTGATACCTACTGGGAAACAAAAGAAAGATCTCTTTTTATCAACCTGCTGCAGAACTCACACCCATAGATGCTTACACAGAGAAATAATCCATCAAATATGATGAACAACAAAGGTAGAAAGGCAGCTCAGAAAAAAAAATTTCTTAATCTCCAAAAAATAAACTTAAAGACATGGAAATATGTGACTTAAATGACAGAATTTAAATTTGCAGTTGTGAAAAAGCTCAATGAGTTGTAAGAAAACTTAGATAGGCAGTTTAATGAACTTAGAAGTAAAATCAACACACAGAATGATTACTTACCACAGAGATCAAAATTTTACAAAAGAACCAAATACAAATTCTGGAGCTAAAGAAGAATGAAATAGCCAGTTTAGGGAACAGAGCTAACCAAATAGAGGAAAGAATCAGAGATATAAAAGATAGAAATCTGGAAATGACACAGATAGAAGTAAGACTATTGAGCATTAAAAGAAATGAAAGAACTCTGCAATAACTGTCTGACTCCATCAGAAAGAGCAATGTAAGAATGATGGGTATACCAGAAGAAGAAGAGAAGGGAACAGAGAGCCTATTCAGTAGTCAATGAGATCTCCTAAATTTTATGGAAAGGACTGGATTCTTGAACCCAAAATGCAAATGGAACAATTTACTATCTCAATCCTAAAAGGTGTTCTCCAAAAAACATTATATTAAAAGTCAAAAAGTAATTACAAAGAGAGGAGGTGGAATGTGACACCTACATCAGGTCAGTAATCCATGTGGATACCCCAAAGGCCTGTCAGGGCATAGATGCACTACTAGCATGTGGCTGTAGCTGAGAGCCTGAGGCCAGGGTCTCATGTGCAGGTATGTCCCAGCTTGGGGGTGAGCCAGCCACGGCCTCCCTGATGCTGGCTGGGGCTCTGTGGAGCAGAAAAATCACTGGGTCCAGGCCACAGACAATGTAAGAATCAGTCACTTGAGGTTGATGCAGCCACAGTGGTGGCAATGATGGAAGTGACAGAGAAGAGTGTCCTTTCATGCTACCTTTCTCTTCCGCCTCTGACACAAACTTGGATGCTATTGTTGGATACTTAGAAGAAATTATCATGGACAATGTGTTCCAGTTATTACCAACAAATCACCAGAAATTTGAAGACACAGAAGAAAATAAACTCACCTACATGCCTGTTTTTTTTCAGATTTTATTGTTAAATTTATTGGGGTGACACTGATTAGCAAAAATTTACACAGGTTCCAGGTGTACAACTCCACAATACATCATCTGTATTTTGTATTATGTGTTCATCACCCAGAGTCCATTCTCTTTCCATCACCATATATTTGTGTCCCTGTTCCTTCTCCTCCACACTCCTCCACATTTACCCTCAAGTAACTACTAAATTATTGACTGTGTCTATGAGTTTTGTTTCTTTGTAGCTTTCAATTTTATGTTCCACATATGAATGGAGTCATGTCATTCTTGGTTTTTTCTGTCTGGCTTATTTCATTTAGCATAATGATCTCAAGATCCATCCATGTTGTCATAAATCACCCTATTTCATTTTTCTTATAGCTGAGTAGTATTCCATTGTATAAATTTACCACAATTTCTTTATCCAGTCATCTATTAGAGGACATTTTTGTTGTTTCTATGACTTGGCCACTGTAAATACTTCTGCAATGAATAGTGGGGTGCACATATCCTTACAGACTGAGGTTTTCAATTATTTGTGTAGATACTCAGAATGAGGGTTGCCTGGTCATATGGCAATTCTATTCTTAGTTTTTTGAGGAATCTTCATACTGTTCTCCACAGTGGTTGTACCAGTTTGCCTTTCCACCAGCAGTGTATAGGGGTTCCTTTTTCTCCACATCCTCTCCAACACTTGTTATTCCTTGTCTTGTTACAATAGCCATTCTAACAGGTGTGAGGCATCTCATTGTGGTTTTGATTTGCATTTCCCTGATAGCTAATGAGGATGAGCATTTTTTCATATGTCTGTTGGCCATTTGTGTTTTGTTGTGGGAGAAGTGCCTGTTTAGGTCCTCTGCCTACTTTTTAATTGGGTTGTTTGTTTGTTTGCTTGTTTGCTTGTTTTGTGGTTGAGTTGTACTAGTTTCTTATGTTTTAAATATTAGCCCCTTATCAGAGGCATTGTTTGCAAATATATTTTCCCATTTGGTTGTTGTCTTTTTGCTTTCTTGATGCTTTCTTCTGTTGTGCAGAAGCTTTTTAGTTTGATATACTCCCATTCATTTATTTTTGCTTTTGCTTCCCTTGCATTTGAGGTCAGGTTCATGAAGTCTTCTCTAAAACCAAGATCTGTAAGTTTGGTACCAATGTTTTTCTTCTATACAGTGTATTATTCTGGGTATTATGTAAAGGTCTTCAATCTATTTTCATTTAATTTTAGTATATGGAGACACTTCACAGTTCAGATTCACTATTTTGTGTGTGGTTTTCTAATTTTCCCAACACCATTTACCAAAGGGGCTTTCTTTTTCCCATTGTATATTTTTTGCTCCTTTGTGAAAAATTATCTGTCCATAAATTTATGGATTTATTTCTGGATTTTTAATTCTTCTCCATTGGTCTGTCTGTGTTTTTTTGCCAATACCAAGATGCTTTGATTATTGATGCTTTGCAATATAGATTAAAATTGAGGAGTGTCATTTTGTAGGACTCATTTTGTAGGACTGCTTTGGTGATTCTAGGTTTTTTGTGGTTCCATAATCATCTGATGATTTTTTTATTTATTTCTTGAAAGAATGTCTGTGGGATTTTGATGGGAATTGTATTAAATCTGTATATTTTTGGGGGTAATATGGCCATTTTAAATATGTCGATTCTTCCAATCCATAAACTTTGAATATCTTTCCATTTGTTTGTGTCCTCTTCAATTTCTTTTACTAGTGTCTTATATTTTTCAGTGTATAAGTTCTTCACATTCTTTGTTAGGAGAGGCTGCTAGAATAAAGAAACAAAAAAAATACAGCTAAAAGTTTATTCTGATGTATTTTATTTTTTTAGTTGTAATCAAAAATTGTATTGTTATTCTCATTTTTTTCTAAAGTTTCATTGTTTGCATATAGAAATGTAATTGATTTTTTACATTGATTTAGTATTCTGCAACTTTACTGTATTTGGTTACTATTTCTAATAGTTTTCTGGTCATTTTTGGAATTTTATATATAAAGGATCATGTCATTGGTAAATACTGACAGTGTAACCTCATCTCTCCCAATTTGGATGCATTTTATTTGTCTCTCTTGCCATATTGCTCTAGCTAGAACTTTCAGGACTATATTAAATAACAGTGGCAACAGTGAGCATCCCTGTCTTATTCCTGATTTTAGAAGAATAGGCTTCAGTTTTACCCCATTCAGTGTGACATTAGCTGAGGGTTTGTAACATATGGCCTCTATTATGTTAAAGAACTTTCCTTCTATACCCATTTTATTAAGTGTTTTGATCATCAACAGATGTTGTATCTCATCAAATGCTTTTTCTGCATCAATTGATAAAATGATATGACTTTCATCTTTTTTTTTAATGTGGTGTATCACATTGATTGATTTGTGTATGTTGAACTATCCTTGTACCCCTGTGGTGAATCCTACTTGATCATGGTATATAATATTTTTTATGTACTGTTGTATTTTATTTGCTAGTATTTTGTTTAAAACTGCATACCTATTTTTAATGAGTGTATTGCTTTGGTAGGAAAACATATTGAAGAACAGCTGCTGGAGAGAATTCCTGAATTAATCATCACAGTTTTCACAAAATCTTTACAGAACTGTAAAGATGAAGTAGCTGAAAAGAGCAACAAAATGGCAGTATGAGAGGGACTCCTAAAAAACTTCCCTTGAGGTTACAACAAATACAACATATATAAGTCAACTAAGGACTTCCTATGCAATGCACAAACAACTAAGAGACATGCTCGTGCCATCAAAGTACCTGCAGGTGGACAAAAAGGCAAACAAAAAAAAATTGGAAAGTGCAGAGATATGAGACCCATGTGGATTCCCACTTGAAACTCTGCCACAAGGGGATGAAGGACAAAAATAAAGAGGGGTGAGCATTTTGTACCTTACTTGGTCCATGGGACAGAAGCAGGGGCCATGAGACACTGCAAGCAGACTTCACTGTGGCCCCCAGGAGGTAGAGACTGAGTGTGCAAAATGCAGAGGCCCAATTGCACTCCACGTCCAAGGGGAGGGGGAGTGACAGGGGAAGTGATAAGCTACAGTGTGACCTCACTCCAGCCAGAAAGAAGAAGGAGAGAGAAGGCTGCAGTGCATTTCTCAGCCCACAACCAGCAGGGTCTGATAAACCAGCATACAGAAAAGCTAATCCCAAGGCTCAGGGCAGAGATCTTGGCACAAACCAAGTACAGAAAGGCATAAGCTTGTACTAGTTATGTGACCCTACAGCTCCAGGCAGAAAAGAAAGGCATGAACCCTGGCTGCCTCTCCCTTCCAGACATCTGCACTCCCAGTGTTGGCTGGGAACCCCAAACTAACGTGTGTCAGGTTAAGGAGCAAAATACCTACAAACAGAGAGGCTGCTAGAATAAAGAAACAAAAAAAAA